>VUQH01051702.1:44531-63603 GCA_015106775.1 Etroplus canarensis | reverse complement strand
TCACTGGACATCTAACAGAGTTCAGTCAAATCCATCATTAAGAAATGGAAGGAGTATGGCACTTCTCTAATTCTGTCTAGAGCTGACTGTCCTCACAAACTGAGTGATCGGGCAAGAAGATGTGAGCGAGACCACCAAGACACCTACGACCACTCTGAAGCAGTTAAAAGCTTCAGTGGCTCAAATAGGAGAGACTGTACATACAACAGCTGTTGCCCGGGTTCTTCACCAGTTGAAGCTGTATGGGAGAGTGGCAAAGACAAAGTTGCTGTTGGAGGGGGCCTCATGAAATCTCACCTAAAGGCATGTGGGAGACTCCAAGGTCAACTGTAAGAAGGTTGGTCTGATCAGAAAAAACTGAGCTTTTTGCCACAAGTCTAGACGTTCTCTTTGACGAACACCAAATACTGCACATCGCCAAAAACACACCATCTGCACCATGAAGCATGGGGGTGGCAGCATCATGCTCTGGGGATGCTTTTCAACAGCAGGCCCTGAAAGGCTAGTAAAGGTAGAGGGGAACATGAATGCAGAAAATTATCACCAAATCCTAGAGGTTAATATGATTCAGTCTGCAAGAGAACTATGGCTTGAGAGAAGATTTATTTTTCAGCAAGACGACAACCCCATGCCAACAGCAAAAGATGCACAGAAATGGTTCAAAGACAACAAGGTGAATGTTCTGGATTGGCCAAGTCAAAGCCCAGATGTCAATCCAATTGAGAATTTGTGGTTGGACTTGAAAAGAGCTGTTCCCAATCCCTGAGCAACCTGACAGAGCTTGTTTTGCTGTTTTGCAGGGAAGAATGGAGAAAAATTGCAGAGTTCAAATGTGCCAAATTGACTGACACATATCCACACAGGCTCAGTGCTGTGAATGCAGCTAAAGGTGCATCTACTAAATACTGACCTAAAGGGGGTGAATTTTTATGCAAACATTTATTGTACCTTGTATATTTTTACTTAACATGGGGGACACTTTTTTATAGGTATTGTATATCACAAGGAGTAAACATTTGTGAAAGTATTTTTTTTTTCTTATTTTCTAATGTCTTCAGTGATCTTGTGGCAATTCTAGTTCATCCTGGGGCCTGCAACCTCCTCTCTAAAGTACCATGAAATCTTATTGACACTAAAAGATATAATAATTTTCAACCAAGTTTAGTTTATTGTGTCTGCTGAGCCTCCATTTTTAATAGATATGGACAAAAGTATTGGGCCACCTAGACGTAACACCAGCAGGAGCTGTTATGACGGCACATTGTAAACGCGCAGGCATTAATATGGAGTTGCCCCCCTCCCTTTGCAGCTATAATATCTTCCACTCTTCTGGGAAGGATTTCTACAAAATTTTGGAGCCTGTCTGTGGGAATTTTTTCCCATTCATCCAGAAGATCATTTGTGATGCTGGACTAGAAGGCCTTGCTCAAAATCTATTATTAATCATCTCAAAGGTGTTTGGGGTTGAGGTCAGGGTTCTGTGCGGGACATTCAAATTCTTCCACACCAGACTCATCTAACCATGCCTTCACGGACCTTGCTTTGTGCACACCAGCACAGTCATGCTGCGTTCCTCGAACTGTTTCCACAAAGTTGGATGCATACAGTTGTCCAAAATGTTTTTGGTAATCTGAAGCATTAAGATTTCCCTTCAGTGGAACTAAGGGGCCCAAGGCAGCCACAGAAAAACAACCCAATTACATTATCCCTCCGCCACCAAATTTTAAAGTTCCTACAGTGCAGTCATTGAGGTAATGTTCTCCAGGCAGGACAGCCTGATACGGCTGGATTCATCACTCCACAGAACATGTGTGCACCTCAGCACTCAGTGACCCTGCTCTGTAACATTATGGGGTCTTGCTTCGGTTGCTGTGGTTCTGAAAGACTTCCACTTCACAATAACACCACTTAAGAGTGGATCGTGGAATATCCTCTTCTTCTTTCAGCTGCTCCCAATAGGGGTCGCCACAGCCGATCATCTGCCTCCATCTCACCCTATCCCTTGCATCCTCTTCCCATAACACCAACCCTCTGCATGTCCTCCTTCACTACATCCATGAACCTTCTCTGTGGTCTTCCTCTTCTCCTCCTGCCTGGCAGCTCCATCCTCAGCTAGGAGGGATACAATTTTACTGACTTGTTGCAACTGTGGCATCCTATTACAACACCACACTTGACTTCAGTGAGCTCTTCTGAATGACCCATTCTTTCACAAATATTTGCAAAGGCATACTGCATGCAAGTGCTTAATTTTATACACCTCAGGGAACGGGACTGAATGAAACTCCTGAATTCAATGATTAAGAGGTGTGGCCCAGTACTTTTCTCCATACGGTGCACATCTAGGCTACCACTTCACATGTGTGTATGCAGGATGCATGCCCTACCTCGCGGTGGCTCCCTAAGGCTTTTTAAAACACGATTTGAACATACTGCATTTAAATGTTAAAGAGTCTTTTTTTAATGTAGACTCAAACCTGTCAATTACAAGTTAATTAAAACTCTTAACTGCAGGACTGTGTTTCACTAATTTTATTTCCACTAAATTAAAGCCCACACTGCTTCCCATTCGTGTCAGAGAGGCACTGACATCTCTCGGTGAAACATCGGCATACCTCAGCTCTGCCTGGCCTTGTGTCAAAATTAGTTTCCCTTAAAATATGTTGTTTTGGCAGTCAGTCCTTTTCTCGTTTCTCCACCTTACAAGGAAGTTGTTACATAACGAAGAGGAAACAGAGTCGACAGTCAACACTGTAAATTCACACACTGGCGCTGCCTTTATAGACCCTTACGTTACCTTACGCTACCTTACGTTACGTTACAATAAAGCTTTGGATTTGAACCAATAAGCACGCCACTTTAAAGCAACCACAAGCATACATGTTATAGGAAGTGCAGTTTTTGTTTGTTTGTTTATTTTTATCAGAGTTACCCCCCCCCCCCGCTAATGAAGCGCTGCAGCCCCTTCTCCTTCTAGCGCAAACACCGCGGGGGGGACGCGCTTCCTCGGGGTCGCGGGCTGTGACGTAACACCTGTAAACAGTCCCCGCTTCAAGTGCTTTGAAACACGCGTGCCCTGCCTCTTTTCACGGCCAAGCCTACTTCCTGGTGGATGAGGCAGCTCCTCAGTGTTGTCGTAGCAGAAGGGAAGGTGGAGGCGGCTGTTGACGGTCTGCAGACGCGATAAAGCAGTAATTTAGCACACTTTATTTTTATTGTTTTTTTTTTTTTAAATAAAGGTGTCGCTCCTTTTGTGGCGGGGGGAAAAATGGGAAGCACGGTGATGGAGTCAGGCAAGGGGAGCTCCAAGAAAATACCAAAGAAGAGGAGAAGTCTGCGGATTAACATGCCAGTGAGTCGGTGAAGTATCAAATAATGTGGCTTCTTACGGAGAGCTTTTAACGAGTCGGCCGGTTGGTGAACCTTTTTTTTGAGGGGGGTAAAAGCTGAAACTTTCTGGTGGTCTTCAGCTGCTTTGGGGGTGCATCGTCGCCCGTGCGCGCGTGCGTGATTGACGATTGTCTCTGTTATGATTTCTTTAGCTGAAGCCAGGCTCCAGCGTTTAGATCTGCTTCAGTATGTGCAGCAGTTCAGCCCATAATGTTAGGTGACTGTAGCCAACTCCCTTGTGAGGGCTGCAGCTAACTATTATTTACATATCATGTTAAAAATCTGTTATTTTGCAAGTAATTGTGTGTGTAGGGGGTGGGGGTGGGGGGTCCCATCACAGAGTGCAACACCAGGTCTTTAATCTTTTTTTTTTTTTTGCCCATGCAGATAGGAAAAACAGGAGATGACATTATTCATGCCTCTGTTCATCAAACTGGGTAATAAATATCTGCAGTCCTGGAATTATTTGCTTCACAAGCCTATCAGGACTGAATGTTATTGCAGGAGAATTTATGGCTTTATTGCACCTCCTGTTTCAAAACATGTTTTGGTCACACTGTGGTGGCAGCTTTGACTTGCATGGATATATTTTTGGGGACCCCAGCTTACTATACATGGGCAGTTTGTTTTGATTATCTTCATGTAGAGAAAATACCATAACAAACAACAAAAATGCCACACAGTGGTGCAATTTCAGTTTTCATAATGCATTCGTGTGCAGCTGTATAAACTGGAAAAACTCCCCCAGTTTGAAGTACGCCTTATGAATGCAGCACTGTTACTGTGTGTAACACTTAAGTGCTAGATGTTAGAGTTTTCCATCGCAATCTAAACTTCCCCATTCTAAAATGTGGTGGAAACTCTGTTACAGTTGGGTAGAAAATAACAGTACAGCTTCCAAACGTGCCTAATTACATATTTCTAATAAAACTGCCTCTCTGCAGGAACATACATGGCATCATCTGCCTGAAGTGTAATGTTAAATCCAGCCGATGGTATGGGGAAGATGAGTTTTACATTTCATTTTCCTGCACAAGTTTCCACTGTGGCGAAACATGTTTATCTGATTTTTGAGGGTCACACTAAAAGCCTAAAACAGGTGGACTTGAAGCAGACAAGAGGACCAGATGTTGTCAGTTTTGTTTATATTGTGGCTAAGAAATTATTCATGTCAGTCTGTTGCAATGGGCCAGTAGTTTCACTGTTGTATTTCCAGGAAGTTTGCTTTATTCTTGACACTCATCTTATTCATTTGCAGGATTTTGTTACGTTTACTGCCCCTCAAGTGGAGACATGTGGCTCGACCAAAAGTGGCGCCCAGACGGTATATTTTAAAGATTATTGAGAAATGATTTTTATTTTACCTGCCTGTTGTTTGTTTTTACTCCTTTTGATTTTCTTCCCACATATTATTTATCTGCTCATTTGGCTTTGAAAAAATGTTGATGTGGATTTGTGAGCGAAAAATATTACTCAAGGCCATCTCTGCAGTTCTGCCAACCCTCACTGGCTTACAGTAACATTACTCCCACAGTGTCCAGGCATAGCACCACCACATACAGGAAATTGATTTTTCTAAAAGAAAGCAGTCTCTTCCTACTGTCTGCTCCAACTGATTTGAATAGAAATTATCATCCATCATTATCACTTATCAGCCAAAATACGTATTTTAGTTCTATCTCAGTAAGATTTGTGCAGTGCAGATAAAAACCTGTATTGTCTTGTTTTTGTAAGAGTCAATCTATATCCACACTAAACCCTGATAGCTGGTTCACTTGCCTTAACAAGCTCTTGCACAATGAAAGAGTGAGATTTGTTGGCAAACAGCTAAGATGGGTGTGTGCTCTCAGATAGTTATAGCATTGGTTTAAATAGAAATGTGTCTATGAGGTTGGGTCAGCCCTTAGCATATGGTAAATCTGTCCGTCTTCTTGATTGTCTCATATTTGAATTGTAGTATTAATATACACATCCTTTTATTTCCTAAAACCAGTGCTGTTTTTTCATAACATGGAGTTTTTCTATTTTGTTGGGAGTAATTATCTCCCAAGATTGTTACCAAAACACCCTTGTTGCATTTTCCTGTTTTCAGTAAATACAACCCCTGAGCTGGAGATCCCTGTATAATCGAATGCTTCAATGTATCGGAGCCCACAAATGGTTAAAAGATTTGTTATTGGCACATCCAGAGTAGGCAGCCCTCAGAGGTGGGAGGAGGCTCTCTCTGTCTCTAGCTAGATTGGCTGCCATCTCTCATGTTTTGTTTTGGTATGGGCACAGCAGAGAGAGAAGGATTTCTCCATCTGTTTACACAATAATGACCTCGCAAAGACAGACTCATAAACACAGAAAGCCCAACTGAAAAATATTGTTACCACAGTTTAACTAAGAGAAGTGCTGATTGTTTGATGGTGAACTCCAAGCTGCTCTTACTGACTTGCTGCTAAGATAATGCACAGCATACTACTGTTTACATGTAACAGCAACATAGAGAAGGCAGGGCAGATTTTGCATGTTAAGGCAAAGGTGTTCCACAATGCTTTTCAAAATGAATTTTAGTTGCTGCACACTGTAAAGCACGATTGCAAAAATGCTCTGCAGCATTTATTTTTTCCTGATCTCATGTTTAAGGAAGCCTAATGATCAGTATTTTTTGGTTTTTATAATATCTTTTATCACCTTCCCTTGTGTCACAACTGTTACGATGTGGCAAAGTAAACAAAACTTGTCTGTATAAAAAAAAAAAAAAAAGCAGAAGTGACCCAAAAAAAATGCAATCAGCAGCTGTCATTTCACAACAAACTTTTTTCATTTGCTTATTCGGTACATCCCCTTTGCTTTGCTCTGCTCTGAGCCGCTCGCTGTGCCAAACATAAACCTTGTAATTGCACATGTGCATAAATAAATAAATCTACCTTCTTATTATCTCTCAGGGAGAGCAGCTCATTCTTTCAGCCAGCCCGACCAAAGGAGGGTCTGCAAAGATCGGCACCACGCTGCCCCCATGTCCCCAGTCTGCTCCGGTACAATCAAAAGCAAATTCAGGTTCCCCAAAAAGTATCTTCCCTTATCCCTCCCATCAGAACTCGCCTAAGTCCCCCCGTCGCCTAAGCTTCAGTGGTATCTTCCGGTCATCATCCAATTCTCCAACTTCAAGCATCAAAATCTTTTCGAGAACCAGGAGAGGTAAGTAGAAACTCTCACACTGCACTGCCTGCTAAGTCATAATAAACACTGCTGGCATTGTCAAAACTTCTACTTTAATAGTTTTGACAGTTTCACAAATGCATGTAAGGAATATTCAATAAGCATTTGAAGGCATCTTGTAGTAATTTAAATCACGTTTTTTGGTTAATTTGGGCAACAGCACGGATCTAGTGTGAAGACACTTGAAAAGGAAGTAAGACACAATAAATGAAACTGTCGTCTCAGAGATTGTTTGGGTTTCCTGTTGCATATACAAGGTAAAACCCCACACAGGAACCTTAGTCTGTCTGTTTAGTTTATTAGTTCAGATACAGTATCTTACTGCTTGTCACAGAACTGATACAAAACAAGGCCACACAAGTTCACCTCAGGGCAGTGTGGATAAGGTGCAGAAAACATTATTTTATCACACCAGAGAAAGGCACACAAAGCTACGCACTCCTTTTGCTGCACAGCTGACTTGAGCACATGTTGACTCTCCTCAGCACAACTTTAACATTTGCAATCACAGCTCGAGTGTGTTTCTCCTAAGGGTGCAAGTTTCAGCACACTACTGTAGATAAAAAAATGTGAGGGTAGTCCGCCAAGACAAAAATAACTGCAATAATGGAACTTCTTTCTCCCTGGCTCCATTATCTGAACCACTCCCATTATCGCTCTCTCCTGTCACTACCAGGTCCACCTTGAAGTAGAGGTCTTGGTGTCTTCTGAGTAGAAAGGAAAAAGAAATATATCATTGCTTTGTTTGTGTTGCTCTGCAGCCAACATGGTCGCAAGTCTTGTGAAACAGATCTTCACAATCTTCTCATTGATGTTAACAACTTTCACTCGGAAAGGGAAATGGTTAGCTTTGTTTATTATCAGAATTAAGTTATCATCCTCAGCATTAAGCAGTGCATTACAAAGGTAGTTTGTTATATTAGATTACAAGTTTGGCATCATACAAGTCAAAGTCCATCTGTAGTACATTCTCCAGCAAGCATTAAAACTCATTAGTCGGTAATGCGGGCATGCACTAATAAGTAGAAATGAACCAGACCAGGCAGAACAAGGCCTTGTTTCATGAAGAGCAGACTTAACTGGCAGAGTTTCAGCACTTGTGTCTCTGTGTTTTTGGTGGTTGATCATTACATAAAAAAAGCTGCCTGGTATACATGGAAACAGCCCTGCTGGAAGCAAGCATCAAACAGCTAAAAGGATGAGTCATTGGTTTTTGGCTAGTGTATTTACCCATTCTTTTTTGTTTCCTTGCAGAGGGCCATTTTGGCAGTATTTGCTGGAATAGTTCTGTTAGGGCCAGACTGTAAAAGTCAGTGTGCTCCATTTCCTCTGGAGATTGTTATTGATGGTAACACGGACCAAAACACACCAAAACACACCCCAACACACCCCAACAGCTACAGCCCTCCCATGCCAGTTGCTAATGATTACTAGCGCAAGATGTAGTTTGAGGCAAAGCATCCTGCCTACTCTCGAATGATGTGGCTTTAAATGATTGGTGGCTAATAGGGGCTGTCTGTACTCATGACTAAATATAAAGCAACTGAGCTATTTCACTTTTTTAGTCAGATGTTTTTGTAGTGACCCCAGTTTTGCCACAAGGGTGCGCTGAAGGCACATTTTGTTTGGATTTGACTTTCAAACACTTGCTAATGAAGCTGTGATTCTGTTATTGCCTCTATATTATTACTTAGTTTTCATATTTAAAAATAGAGAAACATTTTTGCTGACTTTTGTGTGTTCCTGAGCATTACATATATCATTCACTGGGCTATAGTTTTCCATCTTTAGGTGTGCTTATATCTCCATTTGCTACAAATATGACTAGAATATTTCCTTCTTCTGTGCTGGTCTAAATATGTGTTTTCCCATCGTCTGGACATTGTCAGTCTCTCATTGCTGAAGGCAACTGTAGCGCGTTCATAACCTTATCTGGAAGTGACCAGACTCTCAGGAGCTCCTCACACAGCCATGCAGAGTTTTTTTTTTCCGTTCCTCTCACTCTCTCTGTTGCTGCTGTGGGCTGCCTGTTGTCAGTAAATAAAGGAAGTGAGGAGTTTTTACATTCATAAAATGTAGGCCTTACAAGGGCACAATGATTTTATGGACTCACATGTGAGGATTTTCTGTAACCACAACACTTTGAATGCCTCATGAAAGCTTCGAATTGAGTTGAAATAAATGATTCAGTGCAATGACAGCTTCAGTGGCTGTGGGAGGATGTTTTATATTTAATCACTGATATCTGAAATTCATATTAGCCATTGACCCACTGAGCTCATTGGAACGCTTGCATAACATGTTAATTGAGATCTGTACTGGGCATGCTTTAGCTAATGTGAGCAGCAAAGAGTCAGCCATCTGTTAAGGGTAGGAGAGGGTATTGAATGGAAGCTTTCTGGTCAGCTGACAGAACATGGGATGTCCCCATGCTGTCATCTGATGGGGGCTGGCCTCAGCAGTCTTAAATGTCAGGCCCCCAAAAGTTATAACTGCCTGTACAAGTGACAACACTGCTCATTTCCAGCTCTTTATTTGTTAACCCCAGTAACGCCAGACTGCAAATTTTAAAGAATTTTAAATAGAGGCGTTTATTTCAAGAAACACTGAGATTGCATTAACCTGACTATGTGTTACATTGTGTTAAGATGGAGTGAAACAGATGTTCCTGGGCTGAATTTACTCTGTGAGCAGAGGGAGGGCAGTGGTAAACGGAGGCAGGGAGATACGCAGCCTGAGCCAATCAGTGGGGTTCTTTTACAGGCTGCTGACATGAGTGCTATATTAAAGAGACGCCACCCACAGCTGCACCTGACAAGTTACAGCAGTGACACTGCTGTGAGGGGGAAAGACGCTGAAACCAGCCGCAGTTGTCATTTGCATCACTTACAAATGGGACACTTCTTTGCTGAGGCTCTGTGGAATTTGCAGCTTTTTTACTCTCTTCCGTCGAGTGCATGAACTGCACTCTACTTCCTGCTGGCTCTCTGCTCCATTTTCTAAATATGCTGTCTTAGGGTATACTGGTTACTTGCTGTGATTGTCAGTGTCTGTTCAGAACTAGTGAGCTGCCTTGAAAATATTCAATGTTCAGCTTCATGGAACAGCCAGGGTTTGGTTTTCTTATTTCATAGTTATATTTCTCATTCACCAGTAGCAGGTGAGCAGTTTCCAGAGGACCACCTCCTCCTTAGCAGACAGCTTCAAAGACTATCGGCTGGATATATTTTTCCCTGTACAACTTTGTTCATCTAGCAAATGGAGAGACTGTTACTTGGGGCAGTTTTTGGGCTCCTTTTGTGATGTGGATGGTCATGGTCAAATTTAATTTAGAGCCCATAACACACTGCGTTCCATGAAGAGGTTTGGCAGCCTGAGGAGGAGCAAGAAACGGAAGGAGCAAGATGGGCTAGGAGGGAGGCATCAGTCCGAGGCATCATATCTGTCTGGTAATGTGCTGTGCTCTTCACCGGCTACATGAGGCCTTGGTTATCTGTAAAATTTTCTATAGCCTCCTCTAGTACTGTAATAATAGTGTGCATGATAAAACTAGAGATTGTTTGGCTTTTTGCAGCTGAAAATGATTAGAAACTAGAATTGTGACGCTCAATCTGCTTAATCTTTTCTCATTTTGGTTAAAAGTCAGAAATCAGTGTAAACTACCATCTTGTAAATCTTAAGTTACTGTCTTTTCATTTCCCATTTTGTGCAGCCCACAAACCTACACCATCATAACTGAGATTTTGCAGTAAGAATGTGTGGCATTTCAGTTAAAAAATGTGGCTATCAGCATTGAGATGTGACATGAAAGCATTTTACTCTGATTATCAGACTAAAATTGCAAATCATTGGTGCTTTTGCATCAGTGCTGCATAGACAGAGCTGTGTCCACTGCATCATAACATTGGTTCTTGGGTAGCTTCACTCTAAAATATAATATCAAGCATTTTTTCATGGATTTTATCCATGCAAATATATGCAATACAGTAAAGTATACTTTTAAGTACATTATATTTAAAGAAGCTTATGCTCTTTATATTGAACATTCTCCTCATAGCAAATGGTGTAAAATAAGAGCACCTACTGTTTATTTTAAAAAATTGATATGAATATATTTCAGTCTATACATGTATATTTACTAAATGCTAGTTGCTGTAGCCACTGAAGCTTCTCTTTATATTTTAGGAGCTGACTACATGGCTGATCTCTGGTTTCACAAAAGCATGCCATGCATTCATGCTAAATAACTGGACACAGGCCAAAGGTAGTAAAGTTATGTACGAGGGGCTAACATGAAGTCAGCACTTAGTCATCACTTTGCTAAATTCATATGGCTTCACATACTGCATTGTGCTTGAATAATATGTCTTTACTAATTAAATGGTATGTTTAGTAATTTAATGTCTTATATAGCACTTTTTGAGCAACATGTCCCGCAGAGTGCTTAATAGAGCAATAAAAAGACAAAAAGAGAAACAAAATATAAAATATAATTTTCCTCACAAAGGGAAGGTTTAGCAGCAGGTGGTTGGGACCTTTGTGCTCACGGTCAGATATGTGTGCTTAAGATGACTGTATTACAAGCACAAAAACCTAAAACACAGCACTGAGAGCAGTCTGAAGCCTGAGCTTTTCCGACCTCAGTAACTGAAACTTTGACCATGTTAAATATGAGTATCTGCCACTTTAAAAGTATATATTACAGAAAATAAGGAGAAGTGAAAGAGACCCACTTTAACAAGATGGAACAAGAAAAGTTATATGTATATTTTTTTTGTGACCCTGTCATTGTGGCACAATTGAGCAGTTTATAGGCACTCAACCTGATATAGTATCACTTTAGTGTCCTTATTTCTGTCCTATATCCAAAGGGAGCAGAGTAGCTGCTCCATTTGGAACTTTAAAATAGACAGGAAGCATTTCAGCTTAAGTAAGGATAATCAGAACACACTAAATGTAATCTTTTCTGACTGGTCCTTATGTCTGGAGAATTATCTGCATATATAATATTCCTTCAGATTTTCATGAGACGAGGCAAGCCATGAAAAGTGACAAAATAGACACACTACCATTAAGATGTAAAGCAGATGCTGCAAGAGTTTAGGATATAAGTGTGAAGCTAGAACTATGTTGCTCGCTTTAGCCATTGCACTTATGGAGGCTGACATCTGCTTGTGAACATTAGTCATGGCCAATTGGCCACGAGTTTGCTTCTCAGTAGTGCTGTGTACATCAGTTTTTGTTGTCAGTGCTCATTTAAATAATATAATTGAGTTTACACACTTGTGATGGTGGGTTTACACAATCACTGAGGACCTTAGCAGTCAAATGCTTCTCATTGTCAGTAATCCAGTATTATAACTTATCTAGAGAAGTAGTTTAAACCCTTAAGGCTAACTGGTGTCATGAGTCATATTTTGCAGTCTAAACACCACTTGTAACCAGAGCATCTCTACAAACATGGGTTTTTACAGTTTAGGTTCAATTGTAGAAGGCCTTGGAGCTCCTCTGATTATTCTGAATGCCAAAAAATTGTCTTAAGTGACATTACTTGTTTTGGAAACTGCTTAAATCCTCTCAGAAAATGTAGTTTGTGGCTGTCTTTTTTCAACTATATTTGGAATTATTATAAAATATTTTATTCAGGACAGTGCTCATTATTACACTGAAAAATTAAGTAATTATTTGAGTAATTCTTTTACCTTTCAAAATGTAAATTTACATTATGACTGCAATTAGACATTATTTTCAGTTGGCTAAGTTCATAACTCATAGTGGGCAGGCTGTAAAATGTTAGCAGGTTTAAAATCAGAAAATAGTGGGAAAATGCCATCATGACTTTGTCAATACCAACATTACATCTTTATATTTCTCTTTTTGTCTGGCTTACAGTAATGAAACCAGAATTATTAAGATTATTATTTCTTCCAGATGAAAGTTCGGAGATATTATGGTTTTGATCTGGTCGCGCACCTACCACCTATCTACCAAGTCCGCTGTAGAGATTTGTTATGTTACCGTAATAACTCATGAAAAAGTTTGAGAAGCTTCACCAAATTTGGTAGGTGTATTCCTCCAGAGGAGGAGTAGGTTGCTATTTAATTTCAGTTCTCTGGCCCAAATGTAAATGGTGTTACAGGACAAAATATATTAAAATTGGTGCAAATTTATATGTATGACACAAATATCAGACCTCTTCAAGACATCAACTTGTTTCTAAAGTTCACCCGGAACTGATCCAGGCTTTCTCACCAAGGTGTGGCACCTGGTCTGGGAGACATTGAATGTCTTTCACATCTAGTTACAACATAAAGCAAACAGCATATCCTCATAATTTAGATGCAGGAACAAGATAATGTTTGGTATTTCTGCTTGTAAATGTACCCAACCAATCACTAAATGGTTGCAGTTAATGAATTGATTACACTAATTGCTTAGTATCTAATTCAAAGAGGAGGATTATGCTGCAATAAAGAATTGGCTCTTTAATTATGAGATAAGAAATCGCTGCTGCTTTTATCTCCCTGCATTTTCTCTCTAAAATCTAATAGATAATACTGTGTTGGTGTTTTTTTATGCATACAAAATTAGATAGACCACTCACAACAAGGCATCCATTTCCTGTTTCCTGGCTTTGGACTGGCTGCCCCTTATTAACCAGACTGAAGAGAAGGCTCCCGGCCCTGCTGTTATCTACTCCTGTGGAATGTGCCACAACAGCGTGGCTAAAATAAGAAGGCCGCACAGCGGAAGCAAGGCACACCAGAGAGGGCTGGTGCACGCCAACTAAATGTCAAGAGATAGTGTGGAGTGCACTTGGACAGGCTAAGGAAAAATGTTTACTTGAAACACAGAGCCTCCTTTAAGAAAAAAATGTCTCATAACTTTAAGTACTCTTTACTAGTATTATTTTTCTTTAATTGTGATGCATGTAATTATTGACCGAAGCATAAAAGTTGATGGTTGCAAATTAACTGTAGTTATATTTTTTTAACACTGGAAACCGAGTAAAGTAACAATACCACACTGATCCACATGCAGAGACTTTAAATCTTTTAAGATTATGCTGCTTATTTCTCAGGAATATCTAAGTATAAATACTGACTGAGTCAAGCATGATTTGCAGATTTGCTGAACTAGTTCCATCTTGGTCCTTATGTGATATACATACTCTCTGTCCACCAGTGTTAGTAATAATAAAACTTCTCGACATCTCATGTTGTAGGTCTTGCAATCTGAACCTTTTGCCCCACATCATCTATGTCACTCATTGTTTGGCCTCGGAAATATGTCACTGGGATGGAGCCAGGGCAGCGTGAGTGTCTCATGTCACCCTGCGTAAGATTGTGGTGCCTGATGTGAAAGCGCGTGTGGGGGCTGTCATGTGACGCACACCTACAATCTGACACTTCAGCAGGAGGAGCTGCGTCACAGACAGCTGACTCTAACCCTGGAGTTAGGTTCAATGTGGGTGCTTATATTGTAATGAGCTCTAGTTATGAAGGAGGGACACAGGGCACAAAAGACAGTCTCTTCTTCCAGTATTGCTGTGTTTTATATAACTTTTTAAAGCATTTGCTTAGATAAGCTGAGGGGTTGACTCTCCAAGGGATTTTTTAATAACAGTCAGAAGGCTGCAGATGCCAGCAGCTGTCAGTTCACTGCAGTATTGTTAAAGAACACACCACAGGAATAATTACAGCTTTGAGTTAGTAGATTCATACAACAGATAACAATCATACGTCTGCTTCTTTAAATTTTTTATATTTCTATATTTTCAAAATAGTTCCGCCATAGTGTAGTGGTTTACACATTTGCTGCACACATGTAAAAGTCCCTTTTTCAAAACTCAAGAGGACACACAAGCCCCTTCTACAATGGGAGGGTTTACATCAGGAATGGCATCTGGTGTAAAATATGTGCCAAATCACATATGCTGATTTGTCCACTGTGGTGACCCCTATTTTGTAAAAAGGGAGAAGCTCAAAGAAGTATCTTGCTCACATGTTTGAAAATAGCTTTTAAATGTGTTTTATATTCTATTTCTATATTATATTTATTGACCTACTATGTCATTGATATTGTGGTTGTTGTAGTACCATTTAAGTATTTTAATATTCATGGTACATTATCAAGCCTACTGTAGATATAATTACAGAGATAGAAACTTCAGAGGTTATGAGTTTTTTTTGCACTTCCATTCACACTAGACGATGAAAAGAATTAGCAGAAACTCCCTATAATACAACAAAAAATCATCTTATTAGGCTTTTATAATTCACAGCTTTTTTTTTATTTGACTCCTGTTTTTAGACAGTAGCAAACCGGAATCTTTACCCCTGAATCATTGCTATATATTTTTTATTCTTCAAAATGATGGTTCACATTTGTCGTCCCCCTGCTAAAGCTAAAATATTTTGCTAATATAATGAATTTATTATAACTGTGTTTTGCTGTTGTCTTGGTCATGGTTGTTTTCTAATGCTAATGCATCCCTGTCTATCAGTAAGGGGGGCTAAAGGTTTATCTCAGTAGCCGCATGTTTCTAAGCCTCTTAGTTCATTGTGGATCAGATAGTGTTGCTTCTGTCATTTCATGTGAAAGCGTTGATGGCATCCACAACAGCCACAACTGTAGCACCTTGGTCTTTCCCGCTAAGCTTATCACCATTGTCAATCAGTAATGTGTGTCTGTATTGTTGAAAGCACAGTTTAGATTGACATCCAGAGAAACAAGAGATAAGTTGATATCTATTCTGGACCCTGTATCTCTCTGCAGCCTCTGGACTCTCTACAACACCCCCCACCCCAACCCAGGCATCCAGCCAACCGGTGTTCACCCAGGAGGCCCAGCAGAGTGGCCCAAGCCCTGAACGCCAGGAGCCAAGCACTCGCTCTCGCTCTCTCTCCACACCTCCTGACACGGGGCAGCGCCTCAGCCTTCCTTCTGCTAAACCCCCAATCCCTTCATCGAGCCCCGTGCCACCTTATTCTACCTCACAACAAGTGAGTCACACTGCAGAAAAATATATATTTTTAGTTTAGTAAGTCACAGTATGGAGGAATTTTAACAGTCAGTGCCTCTGGGCCGTTCGGTCAATGTCTGTGAGCCTGTGGAAATTAATGCGAGTCTTTTCAGATGATGTGTTCCTGCACACACACACACACACACACACGCGCGCACACGCATACACGCACGCACGCACACACACACACACACACACACACACACATAGCCTTAAGGTGATGTTTATGATGTTCTCCCTGGGATTAATAAAGTACTCTGATTCTGATAAAGGTATAAAACAAAGTTTTCGGACAGAGTGGCATGAGTTCACAGGCATTTACTGAACAAACTCAGGGCTTAGAATTTAATTAAGTTAAATATTTGTTAGCTCAAAAGCAAGACTAATTGTTGAACTATATCATTCTTTCTTGCAGGTGAAATATTTTTTGCACTAATGAAATATTAATGACAACAAAAAGACTCCAAGGGAAAATAATAATCATTGTTCCTTTGTGACTGAATAACAGTGGCTTACAGGTCTTCTGTCCATGAGTCATGTGCTTCTTTGCTCAGAGTCATAAGTTAGTTTATCTGGAAAGTGGTGAACAGAAGGCAGAGATGCAGATCTGTTTCATTCAAGTTCTTTCAGTTGAGCTTTTTCTTTTCTTGCATCAGCTGGACTTTGTTTGTACCATAAGCTCTTAGCTGCTGCAACAGAGGAGTGAGTGTAAATATTATCTTGACATTTAAGCCATTACTCAAACAGCATTTGATGTCAGCTGAGCTGCTGCATAATTAACTGTAATAGCGAAAACAGCTGAGAACAAGTTTAGTCTTTGTCACAAGACTTTTCACTGAAGGTTTTTTTGGATTCCGGCAGTCTGCGTCTGGATTGGATACCAGATTTCCTTCAGCTACAGCGGAATTACTTCATGACTCACTGTGCTATTTTAATGAATAATTATCTGGAGACCTGTCTCCTTTGAGGGATTGTGGATTCTTGCCAGCAATGGTAAATCAATATTTCATCACCAGTGTTGTATACTGTTGATATTAACACCCAGGGACACATAATGGTTGAAGAGTGATGAGCCAGTGTGGGTCAGCTTCTCTGTGCCTTTTCCGTCATACCTAAGGGAGCCTTTAAAAATAATCTTCTAAAGTTGTAGTTTACCTTTTGGCGAATGTGATTAAATTAATAGATCTGTGTATGTCTGCTTTCCTTGGGGTTTGCTTTAACACAAAAGCAGGGCCTAGTGTGATGCAGCAGCCTGAGATTTATGAAAGTGCAGGGGTAGGCTTTTGGCAAGAGAAGCGCTGTGTCACCATTGCAGAGTGACACTGGGGACTGTTGAATATCCCTGAGCAGGTATGTGGAGGTTTTTTCGTAGTGCTGCAGTGGCTTGTTGTGAATGCACATGCAAATTAGGAGCCAGGGGAAATCGAGTATTAACAAGCAGACTTTGACTATGCAAAGACCCTATATGGACAAAAGTATTAAGCCATACCTCTTAATCAGTGAATGCAGGTGTTTCATTTGGTCCCATTGCCACAGGTGTATAAAATCAAGCAACTAGCCATGCAGTGTGTCTTTACAAACATTTGTGAAAGCACGCATCATCAAGAGTTCACTGAATTGGAGCGTGGTGACAGATCACATGAAATTAAAGAGTGAGATCGCCAAGTGCTAAGGTGCATAATGTGTAAAAAGTCACCAAGGTTCTGCTAACTCTGTAACTGCAGTGTTTGAACCCTCTTCTGGCATTAACATCAGCATAAAGTCTGTACACCAGGAGCTTCATGACATAGGTCTATAGTAGCTGCATGTAAGCCTTATATCACCAAGCACAGTGACAAGCATTGGATAGACTGGTATAAAGCCCACCATCAATGGACTAATGCTATGAGGTTGTTTTTCTGTGGTTGGCCTGGACCTCTTAGTTCCAGTGAAGAGAAATCTCAATGCTTCATCTTACCAAGACATTTTGGACAGTTCTGTGTTTCCAGCTTTGTGGAAACAGTTTGGGGAAGGACCTTGCCTGTTCCAGCATGATTGTGCCAAAGTGCACAAAGCAAGGTCCACAAAGGCATGGCTGGGTGAGTTTGATGTGGAAGAATTTGAGGTGAAGGGGTGAACTAGAGTGGAGATGGCGCACCAGGCCCTCTCATCCATCATCAGTGTCTGACCTCACAAATTACTTTCTGGATGAATAGACAAAAATTCCCACACACACTCTAAGATCTTGTAGAAAGCCTTCCCCAAAGAGTGGAGGCTTTTATACTCGCAAAGATGGACCAGCTCCATATTAATGCCTATGGATTTAAAATAGGCTGTGATAAAAGCGCCTGTAGGTATAGTGTGTAGGTGGGACAATACTTTTGTCTATATAGTGCATCTCAGCATGACACAGCATATTTTATGCTGGCAACTCCGCTGGGTCGTGTGGGAGATGGAGTCAGCACAATCTGCACGCCATATTCTCAGGCTGCTACTCCACGGCCTCAGAGACGTGTTTTAATAGACCTCAGCCATGTGTCTTGTTATGTCTGAAGAAATTACTTCTGAGGATGTGACAAGGAATCCCCAGCTTCTTGCTGCTAAGCAACATAAGGGATTTCCTTATATGGCGAAGCACCCAGGTTGCTCTGCATGGAGGGGTGTGTCCTCAGCGCACGGCGCTTCCTGCTTTCTACCCCCACGCTTCGTGCGAGAGACTTTTATTGTGGTGAGTTTGGCAGATTGAGGCTTTCACAATGAACTCGGCTGAGTCTTTTCAGTTGGATTAACGCGCACACGTCTGTGTAGAGGCTGCGTGAGCAGCGCTGGTTTTCACTACTGCAGCAAATGGATCAGGACCGTTCCATTGCGAGTTATAAGGGGGTGTGTGTGCGAAGTCTGATCCTACTGTGCGGCTAAAGTTGTGCGAGGCTTCTCGTTATAGTGCCTGCTTGTATTCAGCGGAGCTGTTGTCGCTTTATGTAATCGGCACAACATCGGTGTCGCAACACGCAGTTCGCAGTTTTTGGCGTTTTGCGCAGCGCACTCGGTGCGATCACAGCCTGCTGGGGCCGCTGGGGAAAAGTCGGCGTCGCCGCCGGTCACTCACAAATTACAGCAAAGTTTTTTTTTTTGTGCTGCGCTGAGGATTTGTTGCGCTCTTCACTGCAAACTTGTCTCTTTTTTTCTCTCTCTCAGGTCTACGGTTTATTCGAAGGCATGCTGGAGAAACTTGAACTAGACGATGATGGTAAGTGACCAAGTGCGCTCCTTTTATTTTATTTTATGGTGAGGGTGATCGAGAGATCAGAGTCCATCCAGATGTGCTGCTGGTTCCACATGAATGCACCAGGCTATAAAACTCAGAACCAGATCAGTTTTTAAAGGACATACTTGCAGCGTCTGTCCAGCCATTCATCCACTCTGAAGTGACAGAACACCCCCCCCCCCCCCCCCCAGGCTGCCCCCCCC
>VUQH01051702.1:0-36685 GCA_015106775.1 Etroplus canarensis | reverse complement strand
GTTGCTGTCCTGCTGCATGATGAAATGATTGTTGAACATCCAGCCATTTTTATTATGGAATTAATTAATATGGAACATAGTAACATTTCATTAAGATTTAAACTCTTGCCTTGTCTATGCTACCATGTGTTTATATTTCCTTTTCTCAGCAAAATCAATACTTGTTTTTTTTTCTGCTCCCCAGATGCCTGTAAGGAGGAGAACTTGACTGAATAAGAAGTGGGTGCATCAGCTTAAGTGGAGATGTGGTGGGAATAATTAAATTGAAACATTAAAGTAGGGAGTGTAAGGCTGAGTGGAGCCAGTCTGAAGGTCCCAGAGACCCCTGATACCAATGCACTATAAAGGCTTGGAATCCAAAGAGCTAGTTTGCTGAGTGAAGTGGACTTCTGCACTGAGGATTGATTTTCTGAATTTATTGTTTGATTGTTTTTAACACTGATCAGATGCGCACACGTTAAGAGTATAGACACTGGTCAGCCACAACATTAAAACCACAGATGGGTGAAGTAGATTTTGAATGCAATGCATTGTTTTGGTGGGTCCTGGCATTCGAGGTACATAACATTCCTTGCTTCTTGAATCTGTTAAAGTGAGCTTTTCTAGATTTGAAAAAACAAAAATGCTTGATAGGTAAATGTTTTAATCTTTAAATTAGAAATAGTCGGCGATTAAATTTAGTTACTTGCATGTTATTGCTGCTTGGGGCTTTCTCTAGTGAAATGAGGACATGTGCATCCCTATCCTTTAATGTGACAGTATTTAGTACAGACATTGTAGTCTTGAAATTGATTTACAGTTTATACAGAAGTGCAAAAACATGCCCGTTAAGACATGTTCTGATGCTGTCAGATTAAAGGAAATGGGTTATAGTCATGTTCCAACCACTCAACACATTTTTGCAAACCGACCCACCTCCAACCCTGGGCCAGAACTGTTCAGGAAGAGTACAAGCATCACGACAAGTAGCTCAAGATGTTGATTTAACTTCCAAACTTTTCAGATCCCAGTTTGTTCAGTCATCCGTGAGGAGCCATTGGTATGACCATGATCCCCGGAGGATTCACTGCCACTGTACCATGCCAGACATCACAGGACACCCAGAGGTTCCATGTTCATTCCCTGATGGGCTACACCTTTTTTGGTGGTGTGATGGAGACTTACACAATACGGGCTCAGTGGTTGTAATGTTGTGGCTTATCCCTGTATATACATTGAGATGTACACTCTGACATAAAAAGACAACCTATGTTATGGTCTCCTTCCAGGGAAAGTTTGGAAAAGTTAACATGGGTTCTAATGGATTTGGGCTTCAGTGTTTTGGGTTGTGTAGTTAAAATGATGCTTCTGTCATCAAATGATTTAAATCATATTTTACACCTCCAGGAATACTCACTGCAGGAAGATGAACAGTCACAAATACACATTACTTGGTTTGGTACCAGAACTACACATCACTTGTAATGTGGCCACTTAATGAATGTTGCCATTAAAGAAAGTATTTGCCTGTGCCAATATAGACATGTTCAATGCCCAATATCTATTTGTGCCTTTGTTTTCCCATCCTCACATAAGTTTGTCTTGTCAAATGAGTGCAATGATTTGAGACTGTAAGGAAGTTATTAGAGTATGAATGTGTAATATTGAAGCTGGGGGCTTACTGAACTTTCTGAGATCTGTTTGGTTTTGGGGTGACATAAATTTAAAACTATGTCAGAAGTGTCAAGAATTTGTCAAATCACTTGTAAAAGAAATACTAAATTATTTTGGCACTAGTAATAAATATAACTGCACATTTCTGTCATCCAAGAGTACTTCAAGTCACTAGTGATTTACTGTCGATATGACTTCCGGATGCATTTTATAATGGTAATAAATGATTGAAAAGCATCTTTTTAGATGTTGAAAAGCTATTTTTACCTTTTTATTTTCAGTGGTTTTGAAGCTTCAGATCATCTGATACAAACATTCAAATCAGTTTGGTTATCTTAGCTCGACAGGACTCATCTCCATCTTTGACTGTAAATAGGATCGTTTTCGGGAAATGTGTCACAGAAAGCTTTATTTTTATGAACGTCGACATGTTTAAAGAGACTGCAGTTTTAATGTTATTTTTGTAAATATATTGTGGCAATATGTCTAGTTCAGAGAAACTTTGTAACGGATCAACATGTACTGTAAATGTGCAAGCATGAGAAACTACACTTCAGCAGTATGAATGTTCTTTGTTTTACTTTTTCTATTTTTCTGGCTGCAGAAAAATAAACAGACACTGAATGTACTTTGAGCCACATTCTTTTGGTTTTTTCACTCAGTATACCCTTGTGATATCAGTGAAATTAATCATTTTCTGAATCCATGACGTGTAAACTTTTACAAAACATTTTGATCCTGAAGTTGTTAATGTTGAAATTCAGCTCAGCTTAATTCAGCTATGGTTTTATAGCACCTCTATGGCATTCGTGCAGAATGCTTCTTCTAGAAATAAAATAGACAATGGATAGTTTTGCAAAACTTTACCAGTAAGTGGAAGAAAATGAATGAATGAAAAATGGTGAAATACTAAAAATGTTACCAAAGCTTAAGACTAACACAATACAGTCAATTAAAAAGGAATACACCAATAAAACGATTTTTAAATATTTGAGCTTGGAATTTTAAATTTTGCCTCTTGTGTACCACAGTGGATTTTAAAGCAGTTGAAATGTGACAGTGTACCCTTTCAGCTTTATTCAAAGGTTTTGATAAAAGGATTGCATTACTGTTTAGGAATTACAGCCATTTTATAAACATTCCCCCATTTTCAGAAGTAATTGGAAAAAAAAATTAACAATTTTAAATTTAAGGACTTTTTGTAATACTTGGATGAAAATTTCTCACTTGAGATGCTCTCCCAGGCCTTTGCTGCAGCTGCCTTCAGTTGCTGCTTGTTTGTGGGTCTCTCTGCCTTCAGTTTGTCTTCAGTAATCGAAAAGCTGCTCTATTGGGTTGAGATCAGGTGATTGATGTGGTCATTGTAGAATATCTAATTTCTATGCCTTGAGAAAGGTTTCTTTGGCAGTATGTTTTGGTTCATCCATCTGCACTGAGTAGTGCCATCCAATCATTTTTCCAGCATTTGGCTGAATGTGTGCAGAGATTAAAGCCCTGTACACTTCAGAATTCATCCTGCTACTTTTATCAGCAGTCACATCATTAATAAGCACTATGGGCCCGGTTCCATAGGCAGCCATACATGCCTATACCAGAAGGTTATTTCCACAGTGTCTGACAGATGATGTGATATGCTTTAGATCATAAGCTATTCCTTTCATTTTCTATACTTTTCCCATTATTCTGGTATCAGTTCAAGTTTCATCAATCTAAAGATATTTTTCCAGAACTCGGCAGGCTTTTTGTTTTCTGGCAAAGTCTAATCTGGCCTTCTTATTCTTGAGTGTAACCAGCAAAGTTATAGTTTTGTATTTTCTAATTAGTTTTTATTTGTATTTAGTTTTTGTTTTGATATCAGTTTATCAGGTTAGTTTCCAGAGTGGGTTTGCTCATTTTAGTTTAGTTTTTATTGTTTGAAAATGTTTAGTTTTAGTCTAGTTTTTGTTAGTTTCAGTGTTAGTTTTCTTGTATATTTAAGATGTTTAGATCAGAAATTACAATACAAACACAACACTTTGTGAAGGCAGATGAGTCACCATCATGTAGACACCCTGAGTCTCAATAAACAGATGCACCAAAACCTCATCAGACAGACTGTCTGACCAACTTTAACCCAACTGGCAAAGACTAGAACTAAGGACATTTCCTGTATATTTTTATTTTATTTCAGTTAGTTTCCTAAGCCCACAATGTCATTTTAGTTAGTTTTGATTTTTCCCAAAAGTCTAGTTTTTATTTCAGTGAACTAAAATTATTCTTCTCATGTAGTTTTAATTTTTAGTTTGTTTTAATGAACTATAATAATCTTGATAACCAGTGGTTTGTACCTTGTTCCAAATCCTCTGTAGTTACTTTCATGAAACTATCTCTGGATTGAAAACTCTGACAATGATACAGCTGCTTTAAGAGTGTTTTTTCCTTGGCTACATGTTGAAGGGATTTCTGCTTAACCAAGAAAAGAATTCTGTGCTTATCCACTTTAGTTTGCTTCTGTGGTCTTCCTGGTCTTTAGGTGTTGCAGAGCTGGCCAGTGTATTTCTTCTTTTTAAGGATGTTCCAGATTGTTGTTTTGGCCACTCCTACAGTTTTTGCTCTCTCTCTGACAGGTTTATTTTGGTTTTCAGCCTAATAATGACATCTTTCACCTGCATTCACATCTCTTTGGATTTCATCTTGAGATTTTAAGTTAACAGCTACTAAAGACAAGTTCAACACTTGGAATCAACTTCAGATCTTTTATCTGCTTAGCTTGTCATGAAATAATGAGGGAACAGGCCTCACCTGGCTTGTCAGTCAATCATTCCTTTACTTTTGAGTCTCTGAAAATAGAGGAGTATGTATTAAATAGCTGTAATTCCTAAACAGTTAATGCAATTTTTTGGCAAACCGTTTGAATCAAACTGAAAGTCTGTGCTTCAATCACATTTTATTGTTTTGACTGTTGTGGTGATCAGAGGCAAAATTAACAAAAAATTGACATTGTCCAAAAAGTATGGACTTAACTGTATACATTTTGACATAACTCCTTGCAGCCCTGCTGGACAAACACATACCCAACCTCTTTACCACATTTCACAATGAATTAAAGGGACATCTCAAAAACATTAGTTTTACTAATTTAACATTCCTACCTCCTTCCCAGTGATTAACAGCATCAATAAAAGCTCTTAAAAAGCAGGCTTGCTTAAAAAAAATTAGAAACATGCCCTGTGTGTTCTGCTTTTATATTTTGAAGAAATAATCACTATGTAAGTGATAGTCACACTAAAAACTTTCAATGTCTTGTTTCTTGTTGATGACTTTATGTGAGATTTAGATTCTTGTCTCACACATTTTTCCTCTCAACATCTTTGCTTGAGCAAATGTTTTGCCAACCCCAGACAGCTGAACAGTCATCCCCACTGCTGTAAGCTGTTGAGCGTTCAGGCCTGGAGCCTTTTCTCTTCGTGGCATGCTGCCCTGAGGATATTTTAGAGCAGGGATAGGCAACCATATGTGCCAGAATGTGCCTGGAAAATGATTTTTTTTTTAAACATAATTTTTACTTTCCAGTAGGTGGCAGTTCTCCCTCTATATCTGAAGATAATTCACTCTCTGAAATCAGCTGCCATTTCTTGAAATCAGCTGTCCGAATTTGATGCTATTTGAACAAATATGTAGCGACCACCAGGTGACACTGTAGTACAAACTTAAAGCATGAGGTTTTACACATTTCTGCAGTTGATCAAATTCTGGTGTAAAAGGACCACCTCGCTCTCATTCAATATTTACATTCCAATAACAGATTAATGATTTCCATACAGTCTATTTTTGAAAAAAAAAAATCTCTTTCGAGGAAATGGCCTGATTTCAGCAGGAAGTTTTTAAGGGTTGCCTCTAAATGAGGCAAAGGTAGCATGTGTGGATCTGATGGACTTCCAAATGAGGGGTAAAACTGGACTAGACTTAATCCAGACAATCTGCTTTGATCTCCCAATCTCCCCTGTGATATCCAGCTCTGGGAAAGCCTCCTTTACACCTTGTAGCCCTAAAGCAGAAGAGGCACAAGGGCTTCACCACCCTCCCCCTCCTCTTCTCACTGCCCATCTTTCTGCCTTTTCTTTATACACACACACTCACCATCCACACCCACACTGGACTCTCTTTTGAAAGTCTAGGACTTGATTTAAAATTCCTCTTCAGAGCATGTCATGCATTTTATATGCATGGCGAGTGGGAGAGGGAGAAGAGGGATTGCAGGGGGGCTCCAACCCAAATGAACTTCCCTCCGCTGTTGGTTTCCTCAGGGATATATCTGTACACACCACCATCACCACTTTCTTTCACTCCTCGGCCCTCATTTTCTTGCACCCACTCAACTCTTTCAACATTAGTTTTACTGCATCATGCTTTTCACAAATTCCACTGAACAGCCTGGGTGCCATAGCCTTTGAAGACAAGTGTGATCAGAACAGAGGCAGGGGGTGTACAAAACCTGGCCGCAGGGCATTTGGGGTTTTTGCACTCATGTTTAGCAGCGTATGGAGCTGAAGAGGGAGGCTGACAACTGCAGTGTTTGGGGACAGCTTTGATGTCTGATGGGGTGCGGCTGCTCCTTCTGCACAGTCCTTCACAAGGAGACTGTCGCGTTGACACAACCAGGCTTATTCAGAGCAGAGCAGAGCTGTGATAGATATCAGATAATCAAAAGAGCAGAGCTGATGCACTGCTCTTCACCTAAACATCTCTTATTCTGTTTGCTGACTGGCTCAGAGATGAAGCTGGGAATCAATAAGACACTAAAGCAGCATGAACTTGGACTTCTGCATCTGCTGGAGAAATCTGGTTTATTAGGAACAATATGATCCCACTAGCTTATTGTGGATATAGCAGTAAACAACAGAAACACAATTCACTTTTTTTTTAAGTGCTACAGGTTTGTGATTATAGACATGAAACAGTACAGAAACCATAGTGCTACATTCATATATGCACAGAGTATAAAAATTACAGTATATTGCTGTTAAAGTGTTCTTATTCCTGCTCATAACACCCTCTGTTTCTTACACACACGCACACACCAAACATCACTGAGCTGTTGCAATGAAAACTGGGTGAGTTTTATAGAGATAACTGAGACAAGGTTTAGGTCTGGCAGGTCAATATTTTACAGATAAGCACTGAGTTATCATTGGAGCACAAAGTTGACAAGGTTAGGCTAATATATTACAGTAACACTAGACAAACCTTCCACAGAGAGATCACAAAACCTCACTGGACAGACTCTCAGTGAACTGAAGCAATGTCTTTTCTCCTTAAGCTATTACGTGTTTTTTCCTTTTTCTTTTTTAATTAAAGATTAATACAAGTTAACTTTGGTTTCCAGCTCTCTAGATCTATACTGTAAAGTTGTGGCAGTTTAAGCTGTAAGTAAAATCAACAGTATAGCAGCCTTAAGCCAATAATAATACAACACAGAAAAATCACTTTTTAATTTTTTTCTTGTTATAATAGCAGCCAGGAAATAATGTAGTTACAGTGTGATTCCATAGAGTAGTAAAAAGAGAAAAAAAACCTGTTAAAAATCTGTGATCTGGTACCTCTGAATAAATAGAAAATGCAACTTCTTGTTGTTATTTCTTGTTTTCTAGCCTATTCTGTTATAAATATGGTTACACATAGTGGATATTTATTGTGTTAAGACAGTATCTCTCATCCATGCAACGACAAAGAAGCTGGAGATTTTTAGTGACAGAGAAATAAAACCACTTTTCCAGAACCAACTTGCTGTACAATGAAATATTGTGGAGCCTGTGAGCATTTCCAAATTTTAAGTCAGACTGTAACACAAGACATACATCAATAAAAACAGACTGAAAGGAACAAATCAATGAGGGGATGCATTTGCAGACTGGAGAGAAGGGACATCTCAGGTTCCAGCACATGGGACTCGCTGGCTTTACTACCAGCATCCGCTCAGTCATCTGCAAGGAACTGTTCTCGGTTCACATCAACCATCTTTGTCAGAGTTTATTCTGTAGCATCACCAGGTCACTGACATCTCAGCAACTGGAGGATGTGTGCTGACAGGGTCAGCCCTGAAACCTAGGCGAGTCAATGGTAAAAAGCAAAAAAGCTGCAACAGAGGTAGAAATTAAACAAGAGCTAATAGCTTTTAGAATTGTTGTGTGCTGATAGTATGAACTGTGATTATTCAACTTTTGTATGGCAGTAATTTAGCTGAGGATCAGGAATGCACTCTTAAAATTGACTGTTTATGCTGGAGGACCCTACTCTCTTCAAAATGCAGTGTTTATTTTACTTCTACCTCATTTTCTTGTGCGTTCCTCCACATTTCTCTAATGATATCCAGTAACGTGCAACATCCTTCAGGCTCCTTTTAAAAAGCACTCCACATGCAAACCATTTGATTCGGTTTACTGCAAAAATTAAAACCAACACAGGAGCTTTCAAAATGCTGCAAAAGAGCTCAGTCTTTCACTAGCCTGTCTTCCATCACAGGCCCGGGAGAGTATAATGGAGCAGTGTGTTCAGAGTTCACTGGAGCGGTCTGAGGGGCGAAAGCAGTAGACACACACTGCGATGGTTGTAGCAAGCTGTTTCCATTACACATTCTGAGCAGCTGTTGTGTGGAGGAAGTCCTTTGAAGGACGGCTATAAGGGGGTAACTGGAGTTTACAGTTCAAACAGGGTCCTTCACCCTAATGAGCAGGGGTCGGGGCTGCGGCCTCATCCTTTTCGGCATCATCGTCATCATCAATCTTGCACCCCCCACCACGAAGGCCTCCAAATAGAGGTCCTACACATGCAATGTCTAATCTAACACTCAACGTTCATGCTAAAACTCATACAGAAGCAAGCAGAGCAAAAGAAAAAAAAAACATGCATTCCTCGTTTCTCCTCAGTTGTACTCAGCTTAGTGTGATTACATCTCAAATGCATCCTTTGCTCTATGGGTTTTGCCTCTGGTTTCTTCAGTTGTTTTTGATTTGTGTCTGTTTTGACATGAAGAGGCAGGGAAGAGGGAGTTTTCTAGGAGAGGCTTTGAAGAAATTCAGAAGAGTCTGAAGGTTGTCTCTGAGGGGTCAGGGGAGTTTTAAAAAGGAAAAAAAGGAGAGGCACCTGGAAAAAGAGGAGGATGCTGAGATAAAAAGTCAAGCTGATTGAAAAGAGGGCTTTTTCACTTTTGTGTAAGGTATGCGCCGATGGTGAGGCTGGCCGCTCCAAGTGCAGCCAGACCGAAAACTGTCTTGATGGAAGGCCAGGAGCAACTGAAGACGGAGTCCCTCTGTCTGTCATACAGCTCCACAAATGCTTCCTGATAGAGAGACAGGAAGAGACAGACAGACAGTTAATTAGACTTCCAAATAGTTTGGTTACCTATACATGCATTCTTATGTAGTTCTTAGATAAAACTGGCATCTCATCTATTCTTAATTGAGATGTAAAGCCATAAATATATAATTCCATGTTCACTAAAGGCTGAAGAATTTCCTCAAAACAGCTGGTCAGTGCAGCCTTTACCAAACGCTGTTCAAACAGGGGTTAACTGTGCATTTGACAGGGATTATTTTTAGCTGTGGGTTGATGGACATTGATTGACTGACACGTGGTACATGAGTAATTATTTTCTGCAACTGGGAAGTGTTTGCGAGGGTTGTCTTAAAATAATCTACATTTTCTCATATATATATATATATTTTGATACCATGGGTACTTTTAGCTGCTCCCTTTTTTCCAAGGGGTCACCACGGCAAATAAATCCACATATTCAGTCTAGCACAGATTTTACTCCAGATGCCCTTCCTGACACAACCCTCTCATTTATCTGGGTGTGGGACTGGCACTAGCTTGTGATCCCCCGAGGCTGGGTTTGTGTTTCAGCAAATGTGTAATCCAATACACTGTGGAAATACTAATCATTTATGGACAACAATGCAGGTAAATGCCACAATGGAATAAGACATATCTGAACCTGGCTACTCGTGCAATACTTACAGGAATAATAAATAATTTTATGGAAATTGTGTAATTAAATGAAAAATATTACACACTGCCATTCATGTCCTTTAAATTTTCTCATTTTCCTCTAAAACTAAGTGCATAATTTGGTTTTAATTTGCTTTGGCTTTGTTTGTAGTGCAGGCAGAAACTGAACACTGTGGCCTTACAGAAAGCATTTTCAATCACAGGAAGATCTGTGGATTATTAAGGACAATGCACCTCTCAATTTATTTATGGAAATTTTGGCCTTTATTGGACAGGACAGTGGAGAATAGATAAAAAGAGAGTGATCAGGGAATGGGCTAGGGTGGATTCAAACCCAGACCCCTACAGAAGGAACTCCAGCTTTCAGTGTATAGGTCTTCTACTCAACCAGCTGAGCTATAGCTGCTTCTGAATTTATTTGTGCCTTTTCACTTCAAATAGTAATTTTTTATTCACTTTCATGTATAGAGCAGAGATGTTATAGGTAAATATCTGAAAAAGTAAGCAAAATTAAAAATTGACTAGATACCAGCAGTCATTTTTTGTTCTACTTTGGGTGAAATGACCCTTTAAAATGTAAATCCCTTAGCTGATACCAAACTAGGGTGGGAAAAGAGTGTTATTACACCCATGCTGCACACAGATCCATTACTGTTCCTCGGCTGTCGCACCTCCTACGCTTTACAAGCACAATGACACAACCCACTCAGAAACACACACAATCCAAACATGGGAATCACCAAAAGAGCCCATTTGCAACAGATTTTGGATATTTTTTTTCTGGCATGTGGATGAGCATTGCAACACTCAAGCATCAATATATTAATACTACTCACAGTGGGTTCTGGTTTCTGCTGCGATAAGAAGAGTTTTTAAAGAGGCCTGTTACAAATGTGAGTGTACATAAGTAGCATCTGTGGAGCAAATACCAGAGCTATATGTCTTAGATGAGGAAATACAGACATCTGCTTATAAGCGGTGACAGTGGGAACAGCTGGACAGGAAGTAATGGTGCAAAGCTCTCCCACACACAGACACACACACACACAGTAGATTATCTTGAACCCAATTACAATAGAGTATATTTCAAAGAGCTTTAGGGGACACCTCCTTTTGAATATTTTTTCTTTTGTTGTGATTCTGACCACATTAGTCGGTTTGTTGTGAACGAGTACATCTGAGCTCCTTTGATGTCTCTGTCTTTAGCTGTAATTTGACCCGATCAGTGAACAATGGTGGATTTTGATTCACTACAACGTTACTGTGTCAGTTCCCATGGGAATCTATTATCATGCTATTTCAATCTGTCTGGATTTAAGTCAATTTACCTAAGGTAATTATGTTTTGTGTTACTTTTATTGGAATACATGTTTTTTGACCTTGATCTAGGAGAAGATTCATTATATTCTATTTCAGTAGTGTCAAATTTTAATACACAGTTTCCTTAAATCAAACAAAAGCCTTCACAAGACTAAAAAAGGAGACATCCATTCTGGATTGCTGTGGGGAGACAAAAGCATTTCCTGTTTCCCTTCCTGTCCTGTGGCATTCCTGAGGCTGGGGGCTGGTGACACCAGGGAGGAAGAATCAGCAGTTTTGTCTAGGCCCTCTAGTGTCAAAACACACTGTGCTCCCTAAATCACCCACAATATCTTTTACCGCATGGCATTTTCTTTGTTACAGCTGAGTGTTTTAAACTACCCAGAGCTGAGACAATATTCTAAAGCAATGCTCATAGCTCACTGAGACAGTACAGCTGTGGTAAATGAGTTAAACCCTATGATGCTAACGTGCTCACAATGGCAATGCTTTGAAGTGATGACTAACCATCTTAGTTCAAGCAGTTAACATGAAGTAGAGCTGCAGTGGATGGGATATCACTGGTTTTGCAGGTTTTCACCAAACACCAACCAGCAGCACTAAAAAAAATGAAGCCCAAGTGCGAAAGCCGCAGTTCAATGAATGGCCACTTGAGGCTGGATGCAAAATTTAGTCAATCCCCATGGAGCCCCATGATAAAATGCCCAACATTACAACAGAAATAAACATATTTAAAGGGTCTTCTTCTTATTTTGGCTGCTCCCTTTAGGGGTCGCCACAGCCTCCATCTCCCCATGTCCCTTGCATCCTCTGTCACACACCAGCCCTCTGCATCTCTGCCTTCAGTGCATCCATGGACCTTCTCTGTGGTCTTCCATTTGTCCTCCTGCCTCACAGCTTCATCTTCAATATCTTTTTCCAATATTTCCACTAACCCTGCCTGCACATGTCTAAACCATCTCAACCTTGTCTCCCTTACTTTATTGCCAAACTTCTCAACCTGAGATGTCTCAGTGATGTACTTATTTCTAATCCTGTCCATCCTGGTCACTTCATATGAAAATTTCAGCATCTTCAACTCTGCTGCCTCCTGCTCTGCCTCTTGTCCTGTGATAGTAAGTCTCACTGCCATCCTGTAAACACTCCTTTTCACTTTTGCTGCTATCCTTCTGTCACAAAGCACCCCTAGCCCCTGTCTCCACCCACTCCACCCTGCTTGCACTCTGTTCTTTACCTCTCTTATGCACTGTCCCTGGCTTTGGTTGTTTGACCCCCCAGCTATTTAAATGCATCCACTTTCACTACCTCTACTCCTTGCTTCTCCACTTGTCCAGGGTCTCTTCTGCCTGCTCCCTATTCTCACTACAGATCACAGTGTCATATAAACATTTTTAAAGCCTGGTACGATAAATAAATTTGGTCTCTGTAGCCTATTAACAATTGCACGGGGTGTCATTTTTCTATAAGTCACCATTTTCAAGTGAAGTTATGCATTACTTAAGGCACTGTCACAGTGAGTGACAAGTGGGCACGAACAGAGTGTAGCTGTCTGCTTGGCTCGACCTCTTGACTGTGTTTGTGATGCTGGTAATTTTTGGAACATTCTTAGTGTTTCAATAGTGTAAGGGTTTACATATGCTTTACATGGGAGATGTCCCTGATTTGCAGACTGGAAGAAACACAAGCCCAGCCTTAGGGGTCACAAAGCAGTGTGCTCCTGATGCCATCCCAAGCCTGGACAAATGGGAGGGTTGTGTTAGGAATGGCATCCAGTGAAAATCCGTGCCAAACTGCATACGTGGACTCATCTGCTGTGGTGACTCTTTGGGTGGGAGCAGCTGAAAGTACCTGCATAATGCAATTAACTGACAAATAATATGGCTTGTTGTTCAATTTATCATTGCTTTTATTATGGACCATCCAATAAGTCCATTTTGGTGAGTTAAATTCTAGTTTTTCTTTTTTAATAGTACATGTCACTTCGAAGCAGGTATATAATGCACCCATATATTTTGTAGCTGCACCCTTCTATCCTAGCTTGCAAAAAAAACCTTATGACTTAACACTCCCCCATCATCCAAATATGATTACTTTTAGCTCCAAAAAACAAGGTAGTGATAGCCATAGGGTTGAAATTGAGGCATGTCCATCATATACAGTATATGGTTTTTGTGTGCAAACCTCACCCTCAGGCCAATCACAAACAAGTGTCTGTCCTAAATTTTGTGGCAGTACATCTGTTAGTTTCTGAGATATTTCAGTCTGGGCTGAAGCAGTGGACCAACTGTTGCCACTATCCCTGGAGCCTTGTTGGTAGTGCGGAAACCAAAATGTCAGAGGGCTTTATGTTGGAGCACTCTGAACAAGCTCTGCCTTTGAGCGATGACACCCTTCTCCTGTCCAGAATTCAGGTAGCAATGGGAGAACAAGCTCTTCAGTCAGACCTCCAGTTGAAGGAAATGTGCTGGTTGGCAAAAACGTGTTTCGTGTTTTCCCTCACCTTGTCCTGGAAGATAACAGTTTGCTGAAACTGTAACTTAAACCAGCCACTGGTTCCAGCAGCAAGTGTGACCAACTACTAGCAAGGCTAAAAAAATGGCAAACTCATGATGTGTGTCCTTGATATGTCCCAGACAGTCTCCATAGATTATCATCTATTTAAGTCTGAAACAAAAGCTGGCAATTATGGTAAGAGGTTTGTATGAGATGTGATGGATGTTTAAAAGAATCCCACAAGGGCATGGGTGGTAATAACTCCAGGCTGACTCAGGGGAGAGCTAGGAAACAGAGAGAGAGGAGGAGGAAGGGGGGTGTCAGGTGGATATCATGAGACTGAGGCATGCTCCACTTCAGCTCCTGGAACTTTTTCGCCCCCGCATTAGCAAGCAGTGCTGCCACAAACATGTGAGCTGTGTGAAAAACAAACCTTGGCACTTTGTAATTTTTTTCCCAATTTCTCATGTTGTATTGACTGCCATTATGAAAATCTGAGTCTTTAAAGAAAATAATGATATACAGCTGGAAAAGAGGACACAGAAAGTTGTCAGGGACAGGAAAGGACAAAAAAAAATCTCCAACAAAAGACTTTATAATCCTCAAAAGCTCATATTTGCCCTGCAGCAAAGCCATCTGCTATCAGCAGCAGGTGTGCATCCGGGAAATAAAGTCCAGGCTGCAGTTCTCTACAGTATTCATTTTTTGGATCAATGGCTTTTAAAAGGTCACCACCAGCCTACAGAGACCTTGGAGTCAATGGGAAAATGTCTAGCCAGGTTTAAACACACCCTTTCTTCATTTTTACTGCAAACAATGAATCCTGCTGAGAATTACATTCAGAGGAAAAGAGTCCGACTGAGCAGTGAGGACTTGAGAGGATCCCATATGCAGCCAAGGGGTGGCAACTGGCTGCCTGAGTGTCATGGTTACCCAGGCTGGAAACTTCACACACAATTTGCTTTTCCCACCAGCGGGAGAGAGTCTATCCTCAGTCACTGATTTGTTTTTCACATGATTTACACCTCTGGGTTTTGCTCAGTGTCTTTTTTGTGGACACAAAGAGATTTTACACAGCTGTCTTCCTCGGATGGCCTTATGCTATCCTATGGGCAACAGGAAATACCAAACATGTGCCTGATCCTTTGGGTATCACCCCTCTTACTTTTGGGAACGATCCCATTGCTTGTGTGGAAGATAATGAGTCATCGTGTGCGCTTGACTAGCTCCGTTAAAACTGCAAGCAGCACTTTGCCAAAACAGAAAAATGATTAGGCAACGGTCTCTGTTTTGGGATGCTTCTGTGGGTAATTGTGGGCAGACTGAGACTGAGAGAAAGGGAAGTGGGTTAAAGTTCAACTTGTAATTAAAGTACCTGTTGTAGCTTCAATGCTATATTCACCTCTGAACAGAGCTCCTCCTTACCCTCTGTTTATTTCCTAAGCATTCACATAAGTAGCAAACTTCTAATATTGCATATGCTGCCCATGCTGCCCTTCTTTGATTTTTAATGAGCTTCTTGAAGTCTTCTCTACTGCTAATTAAAGTCAAACAAAACTCTCATTTTAGGATCCAAGAGGGAGTAATGGAAGAAATAAAAAATGCAAAGTAAGCTGTAATGTCCTTGTAATTTATCTGTTTTGAGCGAAATATTCATTTATATCTTTCTTTTTCATGTAAGGCCATAATTACTTTATGTGTGAATACACACACAGTTGCAAAAAATTAACAAATAAACCCCAATGTCCATAAATGATAGGTGACAGGACTGCAAGGTCAACTTTGATCAATTCTCTGGAGTGACATCCATCGACCAACCCAGCAAAAACTAGATGACGAAGGAGTTTGTTGCAACACTCATTACCCAGTAAATCCCCTGTGTCAGCACCAGCAAACAGCTTGGAGCTGAGGACACTGAGCCCTTCATTGCCCTGTGACAATACTGCAATACATGGAAACAACAGTCTCACAGCCCAGCAATGACAAAGTGGGATGGCAAGCTGTACAAATGCAGCCCAGTCAATATGAAAACATTTAGTAGATCAGTCTAGAGAACGACAGTGCTTGCTTCTGTACTGATGAAAGATACCTGACCAATAAAACTGAAAAAAAAAACCCACCAGTAGTTACATAGTTTAACTTAACATATCACTAATAATAGAATTTTGAAATCCAATTGAACATCTTCAGCCTTGGGCTGTTAGGGAAACAGCAATCTAGGCTCTGGAAACAATCATTTATAGCATATAAAAGACTGACGAAGCCTTTAAGTCTGAAAACTGGAGCTGATGAGGTAGTGCCTTAAATTTGTATTCTTTCAGATGCACCGCAGGGGGAGACTCCTCTGACTGCAAAAAGAAGTCAGATTGTGTAGAAGTCTTTGAGAAAATTACCCTAATTCTGACTTACCACATCAGTAAGCAGTTGCATAATGAGCTTATGGTTTCAGTCACTAGTCTTTATTTAATACATCCAGCTGTTAGTTTTGAGAATTATGTTCTTATGTTTAGAAAAATACGCTTTCTGGCCACTTCATTAGGTTAACTTTGCTAGTACCGTGTTTGACCGCCTTTTGTTTTGAGAACTGCTTTAATTCTTTTTGGCATAGATTCAACAAGGTTCTAGAAACATTAAACAGATTTTGGTCCATATTGACATGACAGAATCACACATTTGCTGCAGATTTGTTGACTGCACATCCATGATGGGAATCTCATATTCCACCACATCCCAAAGGTGCTCTATTGGATTGAGATCTAGTGACTGTGGAGGCCATTTGAGCACAGTGAACTCACTGTCATGTTCGAAAGACCAGTTTGATTTGATTTGAACTTTGTGACATGGCACATTATCCCGAAGGAAGCAGCCACCAGAAGATGGGTACACTTACACTATGGTCATAAAGGGATAGCACATGGTCAGCAACAATGCTCAGTTAGGCTGGGGTGTTTAAGCAATGCCCATTTGATACTAAAGGACCCAGAGTGGGGCAAGAAAATATCCCTCACAACATTATACCAACAGTTGGAACTTGTGATACTGCCAGGATGAATCCATGCTTTCATGTTGTTTATGCCAAATTTGGACCCTAGCATCTGAATGTCACAGCAGCAATTGAAACTCATTAGACCAAGCAGTGTTTCTCCAAACTTCTTTTGTCCTGTTTTGGTGAGCCCATGGAAAGTGCAGCCTCAGTTTCCTGTTCTTAGCTGACAGGAGTGGCCACCTGGTATGATCTTCTGCTCCTGTAGCCCATCTGCTCCAAGGTTCAATGTGTTGTGCCTTCAGAGATGCTCTTCTACATACCTTAGTTGTAACAATGTTGCTTTCCCATCAGATCAAAGCAGCCACTCACTGGATATTTTCTCTTTTTTGGACCATTCTCTGTAAACCCCAGATATGGTAATGTGGGAAAATCCCAGTAGATCAGCAGTTTCTGAAATACTCAGAAGTCGTGTTTGAAGTCACTTAAATCGCTTCTCTCCCCATTTTAAAACTTAAACAGGTTGTCTTGATCACGTCTACATGCCTAAATGGATAGAATTGCTGCCAAGTGATTAGCTGAACAGATATTTGCGTTAAGGAACATTTGAACAGGTATTCTTAATGAAGTGGTCGGTGAATGTAAACAACAAATCAGAGCATGCTTCAAGGTGCAGCTTCTTTAATTTCTCAATCAGATCAATCCCTCATTTGTAATATCAGGTTTAAAAAAACAAGATGGCAATGGCCAAAAGACTCAATTTCAGGATTTAACCCATAAGAACCCACAGTGACACGCATGTAACAACACTTTAAGTGTTCTACAGTCTTCTTTTTAAAGCTTTATACTTAACCTTAACTTATGAAGTCCCTAAATGAAAAATGGATCCTGGTTCTTATGGGTCAAAAAAGAACATCACAAACCAGTTGGTGAAGACACGGTGGCTACACCTATTTTTTACTATGGAAACAATTTAGTGATTGAGGTAAAAAATAAACCTTTTTCTAAACATCCATCTTTCAATTTCCAGTGAAAAATGAGCAGATAGAGTCCCATCACATTCCACCAAATGGTACTTTTGTGACAAATCGTCAATGAAATAAGCAGAAATGATTTCTGGAAGAAGCTTAAGTAACCTTTGACAGTGAAGTGCTTTATTGACTTTCTGCATATTTTCAAAATGCTGCAAATCCCACATGAATTAACATATTTTGAAATGCCTGGACAATGTGGTAATTATAGAATATAGAATAATATTGGTCTGATACAAAGAGATTATGGCACGGAACAAAGGAAATTGGAACCCTTTTTTTAATATGTCCCTACTTGAGCTTCTCTGCAACCTCAGGTTTCATACTTTCCACAGTCATTACATTAGACTCAAGCGTAAAGAGAGAAACAATTTTGACGTTGGGTGCTACCCTAAAGGCTCATAAATATTCAAATTTGCGTCAGCAACAGTGGCAGCAGCATTTGTGTGTTTACAAAACAGCTTGCTCTCCTGTGGGACTCAGACTTCTCCACTGGAACATGAAATGTGATCGGCAGTAAATCACCCACACTCCTCGTGACACTGTTTTTTTTTTTTATTGTCTCCATTATTCATTGTCTAAACTTACCAGATAAACGAGAATTATAACTTTACACAGAAGACTTTGGTTTCTGTAAAGAAATGCAATGCTTCAGTAAACTTGTTTTTTTATCCCATCAAAGAGGAGGAGGAGCAGGTGAAGAACAGGAGTGAAAACCCCAATTTTTACAGAGGGATAAAAATCTATTCTGAGGTTTTGGGGGAATGCACACAGATTTTGAATAGATAAACATTTTGAAACCTTGACTGATCAGTTATGTGATCCTTGATTCTTGTTGAGCTTATTGATTTTTACTGAACAGCTTTGATCCAACATGAAATGAAGGACAGGGTAACCTTGCAGTCTCAGAGGATTGAAGGCAAATGCATAGTAGCAGTCTGCACTGGCTCTCCCTTTACACTCATGGTTTATCGGCTGACTATTCCTAAGCTCAGAGCATATTATACACAATCAATCACTTTTACACGCAGAGCAAAGAGACATCAAAGCAAAGGGCAAGCCACAGAGAGACAATCCTTTTTTCCTCACAATAATCCTCTACAGCTCAGTCAACACTTCTTTTTTATTCTTTAAAATGAACTATTTATTTTGGTTTGACCTTTACATTTGATCCAAAATCTATCATAATATCCAAAACCAGGCTACCTCAAGTAGGTACAATTCAGCTAAATGAGGAGATCTGTCTTTTCTGAGGATGTCTGCATTGGGTGCATCCGGCCCACCATGGAGGAGGAAGTGACAGAGTCCTGCCAGATAGAAGGAACACAACTGCTGTGGTGCTATAAATAACGAAAGGCTTCATTTGAGCCCTTAGTTCAGGGCTTCCCAATCTAATAAAACAACTCTCATCTCCGCTGCTCAGTCCATTTAAAAGGCCACAGATGACGAGCATGAACAGAGAGAATGGAAAAGGGCAGCTGAGTCATCATCCACATGTGTGGGTGTGCTTGAAGTGCATTAAACCTGGCTGGAGTGGCTTTTTAGTAAAGACAGGATGTCTGCCACTTGGGTCTAAGAGCTCTGTGTTCTCCTCAAGGAAGCTGTGCATAGTACATTGGCTGCCCCAGAGACATGTTTGTGGATTCCAAAATCCATGTAAGCAGTGTGAAAGCCAATAAACTGTGGTGCTTTTTTATGAAATAGCTATGTGAGACTTTCCATCCTGGGCTGTTTTGTTCAAATAACGCTCTCACAGGATTGTTAAAGGGCTTTAAAGGGCACTTGCATAAAGAGCCACTTTGTAAGTGAAAGTGGCATTTAAAACACGCAGAAGGACTCAATGGGAAAAACAGGCAAGGTACGTGTATGTTAATGATTAGACAATGAGGTAAAACTTTTACATTTCAGATGACTCTATCAGCTTTAAATCAGCTTTGTATTGCCGTATTCAGGAGCCAAATCCCCTCTTATTCTGGCAAAACAGGAGAGCATGAGAGCCCCTGTAGCTGAACTGTTGAACTGTTGCTGATTAGCTTAGATAGAAACCTCTGATAGAAACCGTGGGAAGCAACTGATTCCCAGGTGGCCTGTTCCTTCTCCTCTAACAAACACAGTACAGGGGAGAGGCTCATTTCATGTGACAGAAGCAGCATGCTACTTCAAGTCTTAAAAGTCAGATCCGCTGACCCCTTTAGACCTTGAGACCACACAAAACCCTCTCAGCAAGCCACTCCAAAAAATCTAAAAATAGACGGACTACTCTGAGCTAAAACGACTACTGTTTATGGAGTAATGACTGGGATGTGTGGGAACACCATCTGACCAAGGGCTTCATCTCCCTGTAAGATGAATATGGAGGCTGATTGTTCAGAACTTACCCAAAAAAACTGAGTCGTTTGAAATGACATATTAAGCTTTCGGTCATTGCGGTCTTGTGTGTGCAGCCTCTTTGTTTCAAGGCCCTGATGTAACAGAATTACATAATCCCGATGTGCAGAAAGAGGCTTTTCAGATAGCAGTGATAGGCAGTGGAAGTCTCTGTAAAGAACCTCAATAGTCTAGTTAGCATTAAGTCACTTTTTGTGCTAGACGCTGCAGGAATGACATCACTGTCTAGTGTGAGACTATGACTTCTCTGTGGTAGAGCCAAGTATGGCTAAATCACAGGCTCTTCGGGTAACTAGGAAAGACTACAGGCGAGCCAAACATGTAGTCATACTAATACCATGGAGAAAGGGAGGGAGAGCAGCAGGGGAAAGCTACAGTTGGTTAGACACTGTAACTAAGAGATTTGTATTTGTTTTGAACCATTAAGTGACTTCTAAATCTTAGCCCCGAGTATAAGAAGAGGCGAACCATAAAAAGGCAAGTTTCATGTTCACAAAAAGTGGGAATGTTGTTATTTTTCCTTTGATGAAACCCCAAGTTGTAATTTAGGCAGCACAGCCAAACAAGTCAAGTGTAACATCATCTAATAGAGAATTAAACATGTCGGTGAAGGAGAAAGTATTAGAACATCAAAGCTAGACACTCAGGGCCTCCCGTAGTCTCCTCTTTCATACAGGAGACATCTTGTAAAGTTGGCCCCTAAATGAAAGCTTGTCAGTTTTGGCAACAAGATATTGGAGCGGTTTATGTGATTAGAGTACATGGGGCCAGGTTTCAGGTTTAGCTACGTTCTCCGTGTAGTCATGTAAATGAGAGAGGCCACAGTCTGGGACAGGGCATGCTGTGAGGAGAGCAGAGAGGAGCAGATTGAGGATCTCAGATGTCCGATAATGTCGGAGAAAACAATCATCCGTTTGAGGTACAGCTCCCTCAGGAAACAGCTTTGAAGTGGAAAGAATAGGAGCTGAAACACATTGAAAATTTTCCACAAAGTCATAGAGAAGGCATTCACTGCCAGTGGTGGAAAGTAACTAGATATGCTGACACTACTTAGTTTTAAGGTATCTGAAAAATACTGCAGATTCCTTTCTCTACAACAATAACTATCCAGAGTTCAGGATTAGAAAAATCTTCCAAAGTTATCGTAATCAAAAAACTCAAATGTCACTGCATTTTGAGTAAAATATTTCACAACTCTGATTGGTGCACAGAAATTGACATTGCCTTTCAGCACCTGACTCTAGCTCAACTGAATCTAATTAGAATGGCCCTAATTGGGGGGGGAGAAAATGTGAGATGTAACTTGCTGAGATAAACATGCTTTCCTTTTATTTAATTTTCCTTTCAATGTGGTTCTGAATGCAAGGTTTCCACTTGCAATACCTTTACAAGAAGAGACATCTGCATATGATTTCATTGTCTACTGTTTGTGTGAGGGGATTAAGAAAAAGATATCATGTAGGAAGACAAAGCAAAACCCACCATGAGAAGGAAAATGTATTTCCGACAGGCTGAGAACTCCTACTGCAAAATGCATGACAAAACTTCTCTAAACACTGAGCATGAGGTCATTTTAAAACAGGAGGAAGGAAACCAATAATTATTCTTACAATTTCACTTCCGTCTAAAGAATCTGAGACCACAGCCTGTATCATGTTTGATCGTCAGCTCTTTTAAAAACAATCTCAGAGTGAATTCCACTCTTTCATTTCAGGCTGGGAACAGTAGGGGAAAGTTCATTGACCTCTCTCAGGCAACCAGCTGATTTTCATCCAGGCTGGGGGAGAGGAATGAGAGGAATGCATTGATGTGTGGAAACAAACAACTGCACTGTGTGCACTCAAGAGGCCTGATACGAGAAGGAATGAGCCTTGAGTTGAACCAAGTCAACTGCAAGAAACACAGCTACAGAGTACCCTTTGAATTATGTAATAAAATAACTGTGGCTAAATCCCTCTTAGAAAAGAATTATGTAATTAAAGTCTAATCAAGGAGCCAAGAGCAGAGGTGGACATTACTCCTATTCTGTTTTCCTTTTACCTTTCATTGGTCTGATTTCAATGGGACTCACAAAGACCCTTTAGAGAGAGCTAGGCTCTGCAGCATGCTTTTAAAAGACGTATTGTTTGAACTATCTTCAGCAGCTTGGCTCACTCGGAGCTGTGTGACCTTCCCTGTCTGTATGTAAAAGGAAACAAGCACAGCCTACCTGATGAATGATAATAAGTTGCCTATTGTGACAGTGAAAGTCTGGTGTGAAAATGCACAGAAAACTAATGAGGCACATGTCAGTTTCATAATAGAGGAGGGTTTCTCTCTGGAATAATCCATGGAAAATGTCATTAGTGGGGTTCAGTGGCTGCCTATTGTGAGCTGACTAGCCCTGAAACTGCAGTGCAATGATAAGATACTGTGCCAAACGAGAGACTTTAAAATAATGCAGGAAAAAACGTACACATAAATATGAGGCTGGCAGTTTTACACATATATGTATTTTTAATTTTTGTGCTATGTAATGCCCATGTGGATGTTTCACGAGTACATTCCCCTGCTTTAAAGTCAGCAGATGGATCAGCTGAGAATCTTATGATTGTTGAGTCAGATGACTTTAACGAGAAACTTTATCCAAGTTTGCTCTATGACTTTGGAGTGACCCTATTCTCCTAAAGCTCCTGCTTTGTACTTAACAGAGTGAATTCTCTAAGCACTTTTTTCTTTGGACTTTAAACCCTGGTGGCCTGCTCTTACCCTGCTGCCATCTTTACTTGTTTTTCAGAAATTACCCTCTCAGTCTCAACCTTGCTGCAGCCCATGTGGCCATAAGAAAGACAGGATTGCCTTTTTATAGCTTTATAAGCCTCCTCTTACTTCTTGCCCTTCCACCTGTCCTCCTCCTCCTAGTTAACCCAGTTAGCCTTACCTTCTGATCAAAGACACCTTCTGAAGTCCAGCCTTTTTCATCCAGGAATATTTTTAACCTCCTGTCCGCCACAAAGTGAAGGAATGTGGACTCATTATAATTCAAATCTGGAAACACTGAAGGTCAGGGGCTCTGAGTGTGAGCTGTGATAGACTTGGTGGTATCAGAAAATGAGTTGGCTGATAAAACACTGGCCTACTAAAATTCTTCTGATTAAAAAAGAGAAACATTCTGTATAATTTGAGTCATTCCTTTTTTGTACAGCATTTCAACCACCAATTGTTGTAAAATGTGAACAATAAATTAAGCATTTTATAAGTCAATTTGCAGAGTCAATTTAAACTCTGTGGTTAGATTTGCCGACATGAGCCTTGTCTAGACGGGAGTTAAAACTCCAATATAAAAGCAAAATGACGCCCGACATAACTGAATCTTGGCGTCATAAAAATTTGCTCTGGCACAAGCCAGAAGATGACTGCATGCTTAGAACATGCACAGACATAAATCACCACTGTATTGTCAAAAATACCAAAAACATGAAATAAAATACCTCAGAAGAAAAGGAATCACTGTCACTTCTACTGTATTCAGTTCTCCATGTTTTCTTTGAAGTATCTGTCTGTGTTTGAAGGAGTAATGACGGCCCAACAACCAATTAAATGCAGATGCAGCGTAGACTCTTTGAAATTGTTGTAATATAATACTCTGGCAATATTGGGCTTGCCCCTACCAGTGAGCTGTCCCTGTCAGAAGTAGCATGCAGTTGTAATATTCTGAAGATAGCACCGGCTACAGCATGCTGACAGAATGCGGTCGTAGGGTTGAGAGGACATCAAGAGAATTTTGGATGGAGAGTTACGCACTAAAACAATACATAGCAGCAAGAACACTATTCCCTTGGCAAAGCTTTTTATCTCCCAAACATCAGAGGTTCATAGTTTTCCCGATGCTTTAGACCTATTCAGTCACCATGAAAGGTGAATGCAACAGGGTGGTGCTGTGTGAGCTGTGCCAGTACTGAGATACACAGCAGCTGAAAGGAGTCAGCAAAAAAGTGCTAAAAGATCTCACCAAGGACTTTCGACCAAGGCACATTTTCCTTGAGGATGACTTTTGATAAATCACATGCATATACAACCTGACATTTACAGCTGGCTCTCTGCCGTGTTAATCAAGCCTCTGCTCAGACAAGCAATGCCAACCATCGGAAACGCTCAATCAATACAATATAGTCAAAATGATATCTGAGCATCGGCTGACCTCACTCGGCGTCCACCGAAACAGATCAGATTTCCTGTGGGTTATTTGCTCTGATGCCAAAAATCATGTTTGGGGAGCGGGTGCAGAGAATTATTTACTCCAGCTCTCCACAGAGGAGGCAGAGAAATCTATTTACCATTATCTGGTTGTTGTCATTTTTGGAAGGGCAAGTACTCAGCATTTCAGAGAGGAGCCAATAATGGCATGCTGTTTGGTAATGGGCAGTGCAACCACTGGGGAAATCCCAGTGGAGATGGTAGCGGTGCATGCATGTGTGTATGTGTGTGTGCGTGTGAGTGTGTGTGTGTTAAGGGTGAATGGCATGGCTAACAGGAAGCTAGGCACCCCGGGGCCATCTGCTCCCTGCCATGGCTCACATGTCACCCTGTGACAACACAGCATTATTGATTCACACTACCACATCCGCTTCTTTGTGTACACACTGATGTGCCACAGTATATGTGTGTATGCATATGCCTGTGAGTGTGTACACAGCCATTTTGTTGACAGCAAATAATTGATTTGCACCAGCACATCCGCCTCTGTGTTTGCCTGTATGGATATCAACTCTTTAAACCTTAAAGGGTCAGTTCACCCAAAATCACAAATTAGCATTTGGCCTTGCAGATAGTTTCATTTTTGTTTGGAACCTGCACTTATGCATGTTTTTCTATCAACAATGGATTAAATGACTATGCAGAATTTGAAAGGTAGACAATCGTTACCCAACTTTGCCACTATGGAACATTTTAGCTCCCTGTTTTGGTTTTGCAAGCTTTACTGTTTGTATTTAACCCCACCCACCTTGCTTGCATTGACATTAGGCAGCACAAATGTTCAGTTTACATTTCTTAGATACCAGGAAAATGAGTACAAATCAATACTAATCTTGCTTTTTGTCTGTTACATGTGTAATGTACCTTCGGCTGCTCCCTTGTATTCTCCCCAAGGGGTCGCCACAGCAGATAAATCCACTTTGGTAAATTGCTAGATGTCCTTCCTGAACCCTCCATTGTAAGAGGGGCTTGTGTCTCCATCTGGAATCAAACCAGGGACCTTTTGCTTGTGAGGCGAATGCGTAAAGCACCTCACTAAGGGGACACTTGTCTGCTACATGTGTAAATAGCACATAATAAGATTTCAATGTTATATTTGCAGCCTATGTGACTGCCTCATGGTGACTAAAACACTGCAATTACTGCTTAGTCTTTGCTGCTGGAGTTTGGTGAATATATTTTTGTCGTCAGCGTAGACAAGTAATCATTAAATCAAAGTGTGATGAACTCTGATGCCTGGATGTCCTTGTTAGATTTTCTAGCAAGAGAAAGCCTGAGTTCAAGAATTGTTTTCTGCTTTCTCTTTATTGATTAGAGTAAAATGATATAAACAAAACATTCTCCATAGAAAAAACACTTCTTAACTGAATTCAAACTTGAATTCATGATTTTATGCTTTCAGGCCCATTTTTTATCTTGCCGAGTTACTTGACGACACTGAACCGAAAGGGCTGGGTTCCCCATGCAACAAATGAGACAGAATTTAGATGTACACAACCATAAATGGGTTAAATATGTTGTTTATTTAAAAAACAACAGGCTGTGATAATGTTAGTCTTTGCACGTGGAGAAGACCTGCAGTTGTCTGTTCACAACCATGCACTAACAAGATTAGTTGTCATTTTTTAAAAAATACAAGAAAGAAAGATACATTTAATCCTTTCATTGTAAGAATCTGATCTGCATTTCTCACTTTATGAGATGAGCTGACCAGACCTCCATTTTACATGGAAACACCAACATCGATCCTATTAAGGTTTAGTTTTTGTCATTGCACCAGTTTTGACCAGGAAGATAAAATCAACAACAGCCTGTCTGTGCTTCGGCTTATGTGAATGACATTTCAGATATTTTGTTTGTGTGTTACTTAGCACTAATTAGCAGATATCTGTGTCTATGCATGCATCCACAGCTTATGGATACAGTGTGCTTGTTAACTCAGCTTGATAGCATTGGCTCACACCTTAGCACTCTAGTTATAGCTCAAAAAAAAGAAAGAAAAATGCTAAAACCTGCACTTCAAAGCGGGACAACCAATGAATGACGTCAAAGCATGGACATTTGCCTACTTATGTGTTCTTTTTTACACATCTGTGCGCATCCTGTGTTTAGATAATAAACATTATAAAACAGACACAGTCACTGTGATTACACCCATTGGTGAGTGTGTAGTGTCTTTTCATTAGGTGTTTTGAAACCAAATGTGACAACGGAGGGATCGATCTTATTGTGAAAGAGGATACTGCATGCTGACTAGCTCACCGCTCGCGATTGTTAAATTGAGTGCCAGTGAGCATGCTCTAGATAATCCTCCTTTCTGACTCCATTAAGGAGCATAATTTACTAAATGAATTTAATTTTTATTCAACATAATCTGGACCTCAAGTTTTAGCCCATAAATCCATAAGGAAAATGTTTACTGACCTCACAGAACAAAGGGAGCTGAGGGCTGTTTTCCTTTTGACTTCTATAGAGCTGGAAATCTTTTTACAACCAGAGGAGTTGCCCCCTGCTGGACATTAAAAAGAATGCAGGTTTGGTTTCACTTTTCAGACCCAGAAATTCCATACATCTTTTATGCTGTTTGTAGTTTATGTTTTATATTTCTTTGGCTTATTGCCGCAGCAGTTGGCATGATCATCTCACAGCAAGAAGATCCTAGGTTCAAATCCACCAGCTCTTCTGTGTGGACTTTGCATGTTCTTCCTGTGCCTGTGTCCAGTCTCTGGGTATTGCAGTTTCCGCCCAGAGTCTAAAGACATACTTGTTAGGTTAACTGGTGATTGACCATATGTGTGAATGGTTGTTTGTCTCTCTGTGTTGGCCCTGCAATAGACTGTACCCTGCCTCTGGCCCTATGACAGCTGAGATAGGCTCCAATCCCCCGAGACCCTGAATTGGCTAAGTGGAAGAGGATGGATGGATGGATGGATGGATTTCCAGTGAAACCCGCCATCCACTGGGGGAGACACAAGACTACACCACCTGTTCACCAGGCTTTGTCTTTATGAACGAAGACAATAATTCAGGAGACACTCTGTGCCGCATTTCAAATGTCAGTGGACATTCTTGCCCTAGAAATTAACTGAGAATATCAAATCTCTTTTTAAGCCTTTTGGGAATTTGACCCAAAAATACCTACAGTAGCTAGACAATAGGAGGAACCATTTAACCTTGCCCTATATTGATATGCTGCACTTCTCACAAGGGTGTGCCTAGTGGCAAAGTCAACTTGTGTCTCAACAGGCTTCTCATTATCTAGCTCCCACCATGACAGGAAAGGTGGAAATATCTTTTATCTGGCATCTCAAATAGTTCATTAGGACATGTTTTTCCATGCAGAATGGTGGTGGGTTTGTGATGTGATGATAGCCTAAAAGTAAACAGGGCAGGGATTTATGCCTAACATGACAATTAGAGGACCACACAGGAGCAGTGACGGAAACACTTCTATATTTAGAGGCCTCTCACATGTCCCTGCATTTTTAAGGGATCTGGAACGTTACCTGACACTCAAAGTCAGGTCTCCTGGTGTTAGTGTGCCGTTTTTGAAAAGATTAGGCACATGCATGTGTGTGTAAATTAATATGTCTCAGATGGTGGAGTAAGATGGAGGAAAAAAGTGGGGGGAAGAGGATATAATCTCTCAACTGAGCTCAGATAGCTTTTGGGACATCCATTTAGTATCCAAGTTTATCTGTACCATATATTATTTATCAGCATGTGCTGTGAGTGGGATGGCACTGTTTAGCTCAGGCACGTGTCCCTCATAAAACAGGAGGATAAAGGATTGAGTTGATTCCTTTTATTATTTTTGCTAAAGTAAGTAAACAGTCATATGGATGGATTCACAACTGCAAAACTGCAGGCTCACATTATCCCTGAGGTACAACATTAAAAGACCTTTACAAAAATAAACAAAAACCACTAACATCAGCACGTGCTCTTAAATAAAGCATGCTTCACTAATATGATTACCCAATAAAAGAACAAAAATTGCCCCCTCCTTGCACCTGACACTCAGGAAAGGAGAATCCAGGTTGTCTCCATTTTTTTTTATTTACAGTCTCTGTTTCCCTGCAGACATTCTTCCTGCTCTCCTGAGAAGGCCCAGAAATAAATACAGTACAGGACGGGGTGGAGGGTCTCTGGGGAAAAGTGATGTCATGGAAAGACGCAAAGCATTAGAATTTCATTCTTTGCAAGTGCAATAGAACAGTCTTTCTGTCCTATAATCATGCTGTTTGAGTGTTTTCCATAAACAGCAATGAAACGTCCAGCATGGCTGAAATGTTTAAGCCAGTGTACTAATGGCATAGTGTAGGTTGTGTCATTTGAAGCTTGAAGGAATCAAACGTCAAATGTCTGATCTTATGATCTGTTAACAGCATGATAGACATTAATCTGACTTAATCTGGATAACAACTGTTTATTCTTCAAATAAGACCGATAAAGTTTGAGGTTCCCAGCTTTAAAACTGTTTCACTAGGGTTAAATTATTTGGAGTATTCCACACACAAGACTAAATGTTTTAGATCAAAGTTCTTTGTGCTTTTAGCAACTAAAGGACCCAGATAGCTAAGAAACTGTTAGAAGAAAGTGTTCTTTTAAGACGATTCAGAGAGTTGTGGCCCAAAGCAGCCAACGTCTGTAGGAAATGTTACTGAGATTACAGATGCAGGGCTGATGGGTGTAAACACAGTGGCAGATGGTGAGCGACTGAGGCCTCCCAAGCAAAAGGGGTACAGTACAGGGGAAAACCTTGGCTGCCTCTCACCACATTAAGCTCCTTTGTGGTGTACAGTCTCCATTACAGAGCTGAGAGTCCACATCAAGAAGTAACACTGCTGTCAGTATCTCCAAACTGATTCTTATCTAGTTAGTTTATTTGTTTCTTTTTTGCTTCTCTAGCAGTAAAATGACATTGTTAATTGATAGGTGGGAGGGAGACAGCCCTAAATGCTATTTGCATGAGTAATCATCTACTCTGTCTGATTGCTGTAAACTAGAAGGCAGTGCTCACAGAGTAATGACAGACCAAACTGATAAACAACTACAAATTAGCAGATGAAGAAATGGGTGCAACTGAGTGTGACAGCACACTGCATGAAAGGAGCGGCGTACTAGCTCAGAGCAGATGGATCAGTCATGACTTATAGAGCTCATTATACTGTAAAGCATGTGTCCTCAGAGGCAGCACTCCTTTCACTGTCAAGATAGACATCATTTTGCTACAAGAAGAGCTCAAAGTCAAAGGAAGCATAGCTAAAACACTTCCTGAATGCTGCCCTGATTAGTATTGACTTGTGTTTAACAGACTGAGGTTGCATCTAGGAGACGCAAATTGGACGTAAGTGAAACCTCATCGAGAATTTTTTTTGCTCACCTGTGAATGGCTGCATGTACCTCCTTTGTGATTTGGTTTGTTTGGGTTTTTCGTCTCTACTCTGCCGACATGTCACCTATATAGAGATTAATTACTTCCTTGTTGTCCCAGATCCACTCAGCCTCAGCAAGGGGCTACAGCCAGATGCCTGCTATACCATAGCAACATTCTGGTCCCACCCACTGAAAGAACAGATTGCGCTCGGGGAATCCCCCACAGGATGGACCCAGCCCAAACTTACATTGTCTTCCTAACACACACATGCACACCTGGGACACACAGAAAATAGACCACCTGGTTAGCAGCATTCCACAGACATCTGATCTCACTGCTTGAGACTTCAAAAAAGGAGTTTGGGGTGATTTAACTCCTTCCTCTTACTTATTATACAAAAAAGGAGTTTAGAGCCATGCTATCAGCTCTGTTCAATACAGCACTAAATACAAAGAACAGAGAATGATGACAATTCCCTCTGAGAGGAATGTGAATGTGTGTACCCATTTCATGGCATGGTGAAACAACAGGAGAGGCTACAGTGAACATTAGTCTTTGTTGGCCGCTAAAGGTGAATACCTGTACAAAGACTCTGTGCAAATCCATCAAGTAAGCACTGATTTCAAAGGGTAAGAGATAACTTTGACTTGCTGGTGGCCATGGGGAGGACTGCAAGAACAATGAGGTTCATAGATAAAAGAAAGTGCATATTTTTTGAGAAAGAACAAAAGACATTGCCATCTTTAGAGCAAGGCTGAAAACAGCAGCGAAGATAAGAAAGAAAATCATTTCTCAATATCATATCTTACATTGTTCTTGGTTAACCTCCAGTTATGAAACTGCTGTTTTTCTCCTGAAGCACATTTTGGCTCTGTGCCGCCCCCTCAGCCAGTCAAATGTCTGAGGTCAAGCATGTAATTTCAGAACTCGGACGCCGTCTGCCACTTTGTTCAATCACTTGGTATTTACTGTGAGTGCCTGCAAATAAACACAGGTGCGCCACGTGTGGGTGAGTCTGCAGCCTAAAATGCAATCGTTCCCTGACTGAGTGCAATTTCTGTCAACGCAAAGGCTGAGTTCCCAACTGAATGTTGGGGACAATGAAAGGATGCGTTTTACAATTCGGGTGTGGGAAGTGATTCGTGTTCAATGGGAGCTATTTCGCCCTCAGCTGGGTTTTGCAAATACAGTAACTGCTTTGTCACTTTTAAAGGGAAGATTTTGTTTAAAAAAGTATATTTGACTCACCGAAGATGCCTAGACTCAACAACGATTAGTGGGCACTGCGCTCACACTATTTTGGGCTTAAATTGCCTTACAAACAACAGGAAACAGAGGGTGGCTGATAGAAAACTGTTTCCACACCACTCTCACATGTCAAAAATGTCAGTGATAGGCTGATTAGCCACCCACCTTTGTTTTTAGAATGGTGGAAATCACAACACTCACCTCTTTCACACAATAACACAATGGACAGTGTAAGTGACCATAAATGAAATCTGTCTAAACACACATTTAACTATGTTTACTGAGTGTCTTCATTGTTTGGAAGATGTGTAAACTCCTTTTAAAAAGTTATGTTTAGAGTTATAGTTTATACAAAAGACATTGAGCTCATGAGAAATGACTGAATCATATAACACGATTTATCCTCATTCCTCTGTGGCCACCTGGCACGTGGTGGATGAACAGTATATTCCTCTGAAAAATGGGTGACCCCAAAATGGATGAAATCCTTAACACCAGGATGTGATTAACACATAAATGTAGCACATTTGTCTCATTACAGTGACCCAAAGCTTTCACAGTTAAACAGACTGGATGACAGGTTATATATAAACAGTGGCAACAGTTGTTCAGTCCACACTGGGCTGCAGCTACAAATGAGGAAACTGAGGTCACATCCTTGTTTTTAAAAAACTTAGACATGGTTGGAATTTGACTGGCCAGTTTCAAGATGCCATGCACCTGATCATTTGAAACATCTCTAAAATTCTGGCTGTGGCCTTGAGATCAGTGTTGAGAGAGATCTGATTAACAGTCTCTGCAACATCTCCTGTGAATTCATAATTCAGGAAGAGGTCAGAATAAAATTAACCAACGTTTAGTTACCATTCTCACTAACAGACAAAAATACACTTCAGTATGAAACAGCCATTGGTTCATCTCGAGCTAAGACATAGCAAAGGAACCTGTGTTTCACAGGCTGAAAAATAATGATTTTTATCACATTTCAAAATCTGCCAATAAAAATGGCAAAGCCAGTTTTCACAAACCCAGTCTAGATTACAGACAAAGCTATGTTTGCAATGTCAGTTATTAAAGGTCACGAAATAACTGAAGCACACACCTCAGGAAATTCCCTACCTGACAGCCGTTCAAACGAATATAAATCAACACCACTCAGATCTGCATATACGGAAGCTGAAAAAGAAACCGAGCCAACGCTAACATACTCTGTAATAAATTGTTTTAGAGCCAAGCTTTTGAGCTTAAAATAATTAGGATAAGGTTTTTCATTCCCCATACTGCAGACATATGCCTTCAAATAATCCTAAATAATCCTTTGGATTAAAGGACTGTGCTCTCGCTCTCTCTCCAGTGGATGCACAGATCCAGTCATCTCCACCCAGCTGTAAAACACAAACTATGGTGACCTACATTATTCTACAGTGGGAATGGGCCCCAGAGACCTTGAGCAGGCATCTCTGCAGCCCAGTCTGCGCCAGCTTCAAGGCACAGGTCTGAAAAGGCAGACAAAAGAGTCCCAACCAAGATGCACACAGAGGACCGCATGTTGAACACAGTGGCTGCAGATCAGCACTCTTGTGTTCCTGGAGGGCCCTCCCTCTGTTGTCTGCCTTTGATATGTGGCACAACCTGCCACCTCCAGGGGCAAGGCAGACTCAAGGGGAATGTTAAACGGTCCTATCCTTTGAGATGAAACATTCGATATGAATCATTGATGTCCCAGCTCAACACACAACACCCCATTTATGATACCTTCCAGCTAAGATAACCAGGCAGCACAAATGTTATGCTATCATTAAGAGCACCTCTATTAATTAAAGGCTAATTCATGGCAAATCAGTTCTATGGCTTTTGAGGAGCACAGCAGCCTCATTTTAATGCAGTATAAGCTGGATGAGAGTTGCAAAAAAAAAAGAATATGACAGTGAAAGCATATTTCAGATTCAGCCAGGTGTCTGCCATGTCATTTAGATGTCCATAAAGGAGACACTGATAGCTGAGTCCTGTCCAGCAATGCCCAGAGGTCTAAACACATTAATTCAATAGTTTGCGGTTTGCTGACATGCATCTCATAACAGCAGCACTGTCACACTTTCCTGCATGAAGCTTGAGACACTGGTGGATCCTGCTGATCCTATGCTTTCTAGCTACATGAATTAAATGTTGTCAATTATGGACTTTCACTTCCTATACATCTCCTTCCTGTCAGCTGTAGCTCTGCCTCTGGCCCCGTAGTTGACAGGGCGGATTTTATAGCCCAATATCAGGAGGTGTGACAGAAGAAGCTGCCTGGTTGGTCAAATAAGTTTAACAGTCAACGCTCTCATCCAATTAGAGCTGCTCATAAGTAAAGGCCGTCCATCTCGCTCGCTCGCCCATCGTGCGTCACAAACACATCTTAAGAATGATTTTTATTAATGATCAGCTGCACATGTGGTTTCGATACTGGGCCATATCAAAATGCACTTTCTGATCTTAAACTTACACCGGCACCAACCGAGCCTGATTCAAAACCCTTTAATCACAAGTAAAGGCGACTTTTGCACACCGCTGCAAAGCGCTCAACTACACGGAGTCAGACCTACCCATCCCCCGTTATCCTGTATCCAGCTGTTAAGAGGTCCATTTAAATACTCCGTCATCCACTCTGCGATGTTGTCCACCTGCGACGTCATCCCCTCCTTGGCCGCGCACTCCACGCACACCGTGCCCCCAAACTCGAAGAAAGCGATAATCCGGCCCCAGTTCACCCCGTCCCGGAACAGTTCGTCTATCACCTCGGCGAATCTCCTCTGCGCCGTGGAGGAGGTGAGATGGAGCTGGCGCGACATCTCCGTAAAGTCCGGCTGGTACAGCCTCTCAAGTTCATCCCCAGCCTCTCGCAGGACCCTGTGGATGTCTGCGTGCGGGTCGGACTGTGGCAGCCGTCTGCAGAGGTGGGTGTTGCTCTCGCCGTCAGGCCCGCTGCTGGCGTCTCGGCACCGGTGGACCAAAGTCGGCGGAGGGTCATTTATCGACCCGTTATTCGCCGCATCTTCATCTCGGACGCCATCGAACCCCCACGCGTATCCCCGTTTGGAGAGTTTATGGCAGATATACTTTTCCACAATATTGCGATTACACTCGTTCGCCATTCCGGCTCAAATTTGGCACTTTGTAAATCCAGAGGTTACCCTAAATGAAATGCATTTTGACCTAATTTGTGCACTGCACAACGCTCTGCACAGGCTTGTAAAAAAAACCCCCCAAAAAACTGGGTTGTATTCAAATAAGAAATGCAGCGAGTGATCCCGCACAGACAGAAGATACTTTACTCGCAAACCGGGGGAGATCCCTTGAAGAAAACTGCACAGAGAGGCGTACTATGCGTCAAAAACACGCTGGTTCCGTGTCAGCAGCAGCCTTCATTTCCCGAATCCTTGGAGGGGACACTGGCGACCTTCTCTTTGCATAGAAATCCAATATGCGGAAGAGGTCGGGAGTAGTGTTGCTCTATTTCTGTGCACATCACCCAGACGTGGATGTGTTGCGAATCAAAAGAAATATGAATGAAAGCCAAAGTTGTGGGCACCTGAAGGGGCTCTAAAGGCGGCCAACTAGTTTAGCAGCGTTACGCACGGAACCAGACGCGGGACTGTGAGCCAGACAAGGTCGGACTGAAGTCCTCTTCCACGATTGCTCCACATATTCTTCCAAGCAGCTCTCTGCTCACCACTAGTGGGCCGCACTCGCCTGGTGAGGTATTCCTGACGTCAGCTGCGGAAAGTAATTCCTTTGGCTGAGCTCGGAGTGCTGCAAATCAAGAACAGCGCTGAAACCATTTATAGTCCATATTGTCGCTGTTGCATATTGCATCCACGTTTTGAAGCGTTACCCAGAAAAATACACATTTTAGATTTTTATTTAAAAAAATTCAGCTGCCTGTGATAGAAAAAAATCTTAAATAGTCAGGAGCACAGGACCACCCTGGTGAAGCACTGCTTTGATGTGGTCCAGCCACCCCCTTGTGGACAGAGATTCAACCTTGCAATATAGAACTGATGCACCTCTATACATTTCCAGTCTTTTTTTGAAAAATCCTTCTCCTCTCTCTTCTAGCATTTATCCAATTTTTTATGTGCTTATTCTCTAACAGGTCAAACAAAGCATCTAAAGTTCACTCTACAAATGTGAGAGCTGCTGCTTTGGAAAGTTCCTTCATGAAAAAAAAAATCATCCCCCACAAACAGAATACTCACCCCCTGCAACATCAAAGTCCTGAAAATTGCTGCTGCTGAAATAAGATTTAGTTTTTCAGCAGTGGGTTCCCCCCAAATGAAATTCACCCAAAGAGGTCTGCAGCTATATAAGCAGCAGGTGAGGAGCAATTTCAAAAGAGACAAGAGGCCATCTAGGGGGGGCTGCAGCTCTCGTGGTAGAGTGGGTCATCCTCTTAACAGTAAGGTTGGTGGTTAGATCCCTGGCTGCTCCAGTCCACATGCCAAAGCGTCCTTGGGCAAGGCACTGAACCCATAATATCTCCCGATTCACCGAACGGAATGTGAATGTGGGCTCTATAGTTAAATGCACTTAAAGGCACAGAATAAAGCACTGTGTGAGTGAGGATAGTAGTAAAAAGCACTTTAAGAGCTCAGTTAGAGTAGAAAAGCACTATATAAGTACCAGTCTATGTTGGGCCACAAACACCCAGAAATAAAGGATGAGAACAAGGAATCTGATTAGTTTTCCTCACAGGTATTTATTTAGTTTATCATGTAAGAAAATAAGACAAAGAAATGTTCCACTCCTCACATTTTCTTTCAATGGCACACAAGGTGAAGGTGTTAAGCTTTTTGGCAGAAATAGTATAAAGCAAAAAAAACAAGAATGAAACCAAAAAGTGCAGTATGACTTCCATGTTCTATACTTTTAAACCCATAAAGTATCTGATGACACCATTGGATAGGGGAAACTAGTGTTACAGAACTTAAATCTTTACTGTTTGTTTAAACATACTGTAGCAGAGGCTTTGTTTGCATAGCTTAAAGTTGTGTTACTGAAAACAAAACTGCTTTTACATGAGCTACATGTTCTATCAACAATGTGTTGCTACCTTAAGGTAAAAGAGAAAGTCTGAAAGCAATAAATGCACAATAATGAAAAGCTCTTGAGTGTGGGACACTATGCCTTTAACCAATATCAAATGAGAACATCATCAAACATGAGTCATCCATTCTCACTTTCATATCTTGGATTTCCCTAAGGCTTCTTTTGTCATACAAACACTAGAAATTGACCAAATACACAAAAACAGCTGGCATTTCACACCAAAAAGTCAGTAAATAATCTGGTAAACCATATATGGGTTAAGTCACATTGTTCTGCGGTCGGGTCCATTCTTATAGCATTTGCTTTATCAGTAATCATGTCTTAAGGCTTAGAATGGGCCCCACACTGCTCCACATCTTTTACAAACTTATTCTACAACAGAACAGCGACATCAAAATAAATCGCAAATAAATGCGTGGCATCTAAAGAAATTGTCTTAACACATTTTGGCATTCAAATATTGGTGTATTTAAAAATAATATTCCTATGTTCTGATTTTTATGTTTTGTATTAAAGTACAATATACAATTTCCCCCCTGGGATTAATAAAGGATTCTGATTCTCCCCAACTGGACCAAAGGAAGACTTACGAGAGTCAATATTGTATTTTTTTTCCTCCCCCCTGTATTCAAAACAATAAGAAAGTCAAACGGTAAATATAAGATTCTTCAAGGCTTGACAAAAATCAGGAGGGAATCGATATTGTTATTTAGGGGGTTTCAAAGTCCCACCAGTGCATGACAGGGTCAACACAGGTCAAAAATCATAGGGTTAAGGATCACACTTCCACTCTTGTCTCTACAATTTTGGCCATTACATAAAACATATCTCCAGCGCCCTCTCTAGAACTACAGAGACATGACTCGAACCAGC
>VUQH01051693.1:15000-21845 GCA_015106775.1 Etroplus canarensis | reverse complement strand
TATATATATATATATATACATATATATATATATATACATATATACAATTTTCTTGTAATGGTTCAGACAATGGCTTAAACACATTTTCATGTGTACCATTAGGTCAAATAGCATTAGACTAATCCCAGCTGTAGAATATATATAACATGACTTTAAGACTATTAAATGTCTTGGGGGGCTTTCCCTGTGCTTGGATGACCAGATAGATAGTGAAGTGTGGAGAGAAATCAGAAACTGACACAGAGACATTTGTTTCATGATTGAAAATAAACTGGTCTGAAAATCTGCTACTGTCAGTTTCTGCTACATGTCAGTTTTACAAAATTCTAGTCATCTAGGCTGATTTGAGATTAGAATTATGCTTTCTGTAAAGCTAAATTTTGAACTTGTGCAGAATATGAGAGCAACATAAACGACATCACAGCAAGTTAATGTAAACTAGTTTAATAATTTCCTTGCTATAATATTATTAATCTCTGTGTATATTTTTAATAATGTAGAATCATGCATTAAAAAGACTGGCCCATTTATAGTAATTCATTCAGTTGAATAGTACTTTTGCTAGGCATGCCCAGTCCTAATTTGCATGTAGAAAAATGCTGATGAGCATATAAATGTGTATCCATGGCAACCCTGAAACCACAGGATTTCAGGTGGCCCCCACTCCTTCTTCCCATTTTACAAATCACAATTTAATCCCCAGGTTATCACTGTTTTTCAAGTAATCTTAACAATAATAATTACCATATAAAATCATTGCCCTGTGGGAAAGTTGATGCCCGCTCTGTTGACATGAAAGGATCTCTGTTGTGTTAACAGTTCATTTTCTGAAGTAGCTCATTGGTTCTACATTTTTCCTGTGTGGTGTCAAACAGCAAAGAAACTTCAAAGGTGAGATATGTGCGTACATACCCCCTTCAAAAAAAGGGGAAAAAAAAGAGGGAAAGAGAGAAAAACTTGTATGGCTTCTTGCTAGTATGGACAATTCAACATGATACTCATAACAGTATCACTTGTGACACCAAAAAAACAAAACAACAAAAACCAAAGCAACATCAACATAAATTCAATAATACGTCTGGGTTATAAACACACAGACTGAAAGGTGATTTATTTGCCTTTTTCAAAAAATAGTCTTGAACATTCATTATCTGATACTTTTTAAAGGTAAAGGTCCACAAGAACATGTTTATAAATTAACAGCATTTTTGGCTTTGATAATCATTGTTCTGTTACCAGCTCTCAGCTTCTCAGCCTTGCTGTCCTTTGGTCACGATTAATAGATCCTTAGCTCTAAAGATTACATCCCCATATTTGCCACAATTTTAAGATTTTCTTTCTGATGTTATACATCAATAGACATTTTATTCTACCTAGCTTGTCTTACATCTGTGAAGAACTTTGAGACAGCTGAAATGGGTCCACCTTATGCTGGCAACCCACTGGACCAAGTGTCCAAACTAACTTCATTATTGTGATGAGCCAGAGGGGTAGCCTGATTCATAAGGTAGGGTATTCAGCAGATGATAAGAGAATAGGAAATTATGCCCCTCAGTGCCAAATAAGCGTATGTCTTTGCCTTGCATCATTCTTGGCACAGAAATGGACATGGAAGCCAGACCCTGTGTGCCCCTTAGTGTGTGGTGGCTGGACAGAGTGACTAATCAGACAAGAGTCAGGAGACTAGCTGCCCATTTGATCTCTGTTCTTTTCCTCCTGGGCACATTCAGCTTGCAATGAGCCATCAGCTGGTCTAATGACAAGCTTCAGATACATCTTAGCTCAGCAGCAGTCTACAAAGCACTTCTTAAGGTAAAGTATCCCTTCGAACTTTTGTACTTGCTGCCCACTTGTGTGTCTGCTGAAATTTGCGGTCCAAGAAGGTGCATTTGTTAGCACAGTAACTCAGAAAAGGAACCAGTCTTTAGAGTCACTGAAGACAATGGTTTCCAATTAGAGTAAAGAAGCTCATGAAGAAAACAATGTGAGCATATCATGTCATAACTGTTTACTTGCTTGTATGAAAAAAACAGCCACACTAAAGGGGAAAGAATGCTAGTGCCAATGAGACCTTGTTATTATCAGGGGAGTAAAGCAATATAAAGTATGTTTAAAGGAGGTTTTTGGTCATTTGGTAAGGACTGTGGGATTTCAAGGCAGATGTAACACTGCCTAATGAAAAAGAAGGCAATAATAACAAGACAAAGAGGGAGCTGGCTGAAGAGGAGAAAAATATGTCTTCTTTCTTTCCTGCTCCCGATTCCACAAATCTCCCCTCATTAGTTTGTTTCCTTGTGTTGTGCACATTGCTTCAAGTTTGCTGAAAGCTATGGTTGTCAAATGCAAGTATGAAAAAAGATACTGTTTCCTTACTAGGAGGCCTTGGGAAAATATTTTAGTGTGCAGTGACGTCACAGGCTGTTGCTGCAAAAAACAAAAAAAAAACAAAAAAAACCTATATGAGGCATTAGGGAGGAACTAAGAAGGATTTGATTCATAATATAGGGGGTTGGGGGCTGAGATCCCTCAAGTCCAAGTGATGTATGCTTCTTTTCTAGAGGTCAGTATTAATTGTGTGATGGTGGTACATGGAGTATTTTATGCTGAGAAATGGATTTATATGATGAAATGGTTTCCAGAGCTTGTTTGAAACTTTTTTTGCATTTTGCTAACAGCAGTGTAATGCGAGCCAGTTAAAAGAACTCTAAGGTCTTTGGGACAGATGAGTGGAAGAAAAACTAAAAACCAAATAGCTTTCATCTGATATTGATTCACCTATTCAAAATCAGTCACAATAACAATGACAGTCCTAACCCCAACCATGACATTTTTCTAGCTAATACCAAATTTCTGGGTTTAAAAAACTAATCAAGTGGTTTGAAGTAAAAGCCTTAGAGTGAGTGAAATGCAAACTAAACAGAGGTTCAAGCTTAAGTCTAAAGCAAGACGTAAACTCAAGTCTCCCGGGTGAACACCATGCAACCACCATTCCCAGATCCGACCCTCTTCATTCAAATTTTGTCACAATTTTACTCATCATTTTTTTCCTTCTGGTCAAGTACTTACATTTTTAGTTTTTTTCATCCATTTTTTTTGCCTGTTTTTAGGCCTGGGCATAGCACTTGACAATGGCCTTTGAATGTAGTAAACGATATAATCTGTTCTTTAGACAAGAAGAAGTGATGCATTGCATTGTTCATTCAGTTGTCTGCAATATTTGACATGGATCTTAACATGATTTTGGATGGACTTAGGTTATTTGGTTTTGACTTGAATGTCTTGAAAGAATGCCTTGAAAGAATGCCTTGACTTGAATAAAATGGTTACAATTATCTTACTAGTAGACACACATCGGTCATCAATCCAGTTTTCTTGAAGTTATAAAAGGTTTATCCTTAAAAAAGTGCCATGTCATAAAAACCTTGGTGTCTGGTGATAAAGGAAGCTGAAAGTTAAATTAGGTTTCTTTATGTTTTTCCATTCTTTTTTTGTTAGAATAAAGCAAAGCATCTCTTTTAACAGCAGGTTGAAGATTGAATAGGCAACATTTTTAGCGGTCCTCGACTGTCAATACTCTTAATACTCTTAAGCCCCTTAATGTTGTGTATTACAGTTTTGTTAGATTATCATTCAAGACAGTTTCAGCACTCATCATTGTATTCTCTATCAGAAGGTAGGCTGGGCATCACCTACCACTCAAGGAGAACAACACTGATTTTCTTTTATTTTTTAAAGTCATTCTTAAGAGACCACCATGTTATTTACCATCACATGTGATACTTACAGTACACGTGGATTATAGTAAACGTTCACAAGAATGCATTCTCCTATTTTGTGACTCATCGGTGGAATAAACTTCACAACTCCATAGCGTATACACATATATTATTCTTTTTTAATCCGGCTACTACTTTAATCTGTCTTAATATTATATAATATAATATTATTATTATTAGTAGTAGTAGTAGTAGTAGTAGTAGTATGTGTGTTAATGTTTTATTTGTACTATATGTAAGTATTATTGTCAGTTGGTTTCTCTTGAGAAAAAAGGTATCTGTCTTTCACAAAAAAAAAGAAGGCAGACATGAATGACCATGCAAGCTGACCTTCTAATATTGAAATTTACATGCACTCATAGCAGACTTATAGAGCGAGCAATCCTCACCACCAGAGTTACTGAACCTTTGCCCTGGAATGCTCGTTTTACTTTTGGTAGTAAGTGAGTATCCCAGAACTTAATTTTGTCCCTTCAAAGTCCTGCGGTGAGAACAGATGCATGGTGAGAAAAAGTAGAATGCCTTTTTCTAGCATTGCAGATTTCTGATAGCAGAAGGGAACACATTTTGGCTTGCTACTGGACAATCAAAGTGAGGATGTCATAGTAACCCCCCCACCCACACACACACACACACACACACACACACACACACACACACACACACACACACACACACACACACTGCATGTAATTTATGTATATTTAATTATGTTGTTTTGTACACTATTCATTACAGTATTGTCCTGATTTAGCTTTGAGGAGAAAGTTATCTGCACTTCATAGAGATCTGCCACACATTTCTGAGAGCACAGCAATTCTCAAACAAGATAATATGAGCCAAAAACTTTTAAACTAGTAAATATATTTATTTTCTGTGTTCTAAGGGAAGCTTGAATGGCTTTTTAGGAATCGCTTATCTACACACACAAAAACACTTAAAAAAAAAAGAAAAATTATGTTTTTCATTAAGTGTATTCTTTTTTAAACATTTTTTTGACTTTCTAAGCTCAAAAATGCTTTCTAGTCTCAAAAAATGTTCAGTTTTTCAATAAGTATGCCACCTCATTTTTGTAAGATTTTTTTTAAACAATTTATTGACTTCTATAGAAACTAGCACATTGACACACAAATTTTTCAAATGTGAGGCCGCCAAGATGACTCAGAAAGGGAGTGAATATGTGTTTTAACCACACTGATGGATCCAATCAGATGTCTTAAAAATTGTCCCCATGGAGGTATTTGCAATCTGTCGTGATTGCATTTTATCAGTGTATCAGAGCTGCTTTATAATTCTGCTTATCACTGTGTCACTGTTCTCAACTCAATTTTTTAGAGAGTTTATTTGAGCTGCACATTCAGTACATATTTCTGATAGTGGGAGAAAATGGCTTGCCTCTGTGATAGCTTAACTGCTTTCAAAAGATGCATAAAAAAACCCTGGGACAGATTTATCTACTGCCATAAATTCTAGCTGGTTTTTATGTATCCCTGCCTTTTATGTGCTCATTTGAACGGTGTAATTGAACCAGTAAACAACAAGACATCTTAAATACCTGATATGCTATGGCAAGGCACTCTGCATGTGAATAAAAGTGTCACCAAGCAATTTTAAATCAAACTGATGTATTTATTTGGTTGAAACGACAGAAGGTAAATGCACACTTCATATGCTTAAACACATATATCCACATATTTTTATTTATTTATATTTTGCTGAGTGACTTACCATTTAACTCAATGTTGTGGCATAAACAAGAACAAGAACAAAAAAACTCCATAAAAGTGATTTAAAAAGTGCACAACTACTTTCATTCAACATATAACACAAAAAAAGATAGATTTTTCCATTTGGTCAAGCCATCTGCAGTTTTGGTTTATGATCTATTTTGTAGCAACAAACACAATGTAATCTTAAGCCTGGCCCACAGAGTGGATCATCTTTAAGTTTTTTGTTTTTTTTAAAGACATATACCACTTTGTGAATGACTTACCAATGGAGTTTATGTCAGTACATTTACATCACGGTTGCATCAAACAAGATTAGAACATGCAGTTTTCAAATGAGAGTACTCCTATGAAGGAATCTTCACGAATGCCTAGAAATCTTCATAGCCATGATTCAGTGCTTCTCAGTGTCCCTAATGATTACTTTAGTTAGATTTAAAAAGAAAAAATCTTGTAATGTAAAGCAGGCAACTAATCAGATGTACCAGGCTTATCAGCATATCCTATTTTCCATCAAAAAGCTCGAAAGTTGGGTTCTCAAAAGTTAACAGACAATATTACAGAATTTGACATATATTTTAAAAAGCAAAGGCACACAAGTCTAACAAAGGGACACTGCTAACATAGAGGTATGTGGTCAGAAAATATTGTCACTGCCAGGCAATTTTGGCCATGATATCTCTGCTCTTTGCACTTTTGACAACGCTCAATCTACTGTGACCAAACCAACAAGGATTGGCTTAAGTAAGCTTTTTTGATAACAAATTAGGGTTATACTAAAACAAAATGCAAATAACGTAAAAATGTTTGGCAAACAGTACTTTTTAATAAAAAAGGCAAATGAAGGGTTTAATTTTGCATGATGCTGCCTGATTCACAATATCTCAGTCATTAGTTTTTGAGTAAAACGGTTTACCTCGACCATGTAAAATCCCAGCTGAGATGCAGGCCTCCAAATGCAGCCGAGTATCACACCTTTCTTAATAATTTTGAGGAAGACCCTAGATGAAAGGAAGCTCTTGGAATTTCAGCATATTTCAAAGGCAATGCCTCAAAAATGTAAAATGAAATACAATATAAAAGCTTTTGGATGACTAAGGTTGACAAACTATGACAGTGGCACAATGCCCAAACTGGAGAATATAAAAGAAGAAAGGAGGATCCTATGTTGTTCCAAGCACAACTCATTATCTCAGTTACAATTATAGACATTTTTTTAATAGCTTTTCTTTTTTAAAAGAACTATGTTAATGGTGCTTTGTCTAATAAAAAAACAATGGTTTTTATTTAGAATGAATAGAAAATAATAAGATAATTCCTCTTTTAGGTGCATCATCCTGAT
>VUQH01051693.1:0-10000 GCA_015106775.1 Etroplus canarensis | reverse complement strand
AGTAAAACCAAAAAAGAGTGTTCTTATACGCATAAAGGTGGTACAATGCCAAGAATGGTTTTATCAGTACAGTGTTAAAATTCTGAAAATATATTTCATTTTTCACAAGAAAAAAATTAAGTAATCCAGCCGGTGGTCAAATGTTTTACCATACATTAATGAAAAATAGGTTTGAATATAATATATGACACTATGATAAATGTAAATACCAATATCAAAAAGCTATATAAATGGTGTTGAATTTTAAGATACCTGCAGCACTTAAGAGTATGCAGTACTATTGTATTACTCATACTGCTGCAGGTTACAGAGTAGTAGCACGCACTGCTAAAAATATCACAGATTGCTAAAGAGAGAAGGGTTTTCAGACATGATTATTTTGGAGAAGGACAGTGTGCCCCAGGCTACGTTTTAATGGGGTCAATATCTTTTTTAAGGAATCAACAAAAGACTATCATCTAGAGAATGGCCTGATTATTTTGAGGAAACACAATAAAACAAAACCTACTGTAGTTCACATCATAATTAAAGCTTCTTTTATTATAGTAAAAAGATAAAATTAGATAGAAAGGAAATAGTAATACTAATCCAGAATACTAAAAGTAGCATAAAAACAATGTTTTTTTATTTATTTGGATTTTTCTAATTCAAAGATTAGGAAGATCAAATTAATTAATGCTTATTATGCAGGTTCTTGGGGCATCACGATACGGTTCTGTTTAATTTGTAGACTGAGCATGTAGTTTAAGGGTCTTTTCTTTCTAGGAAAACCGGGGCTTTTGTTTATGGTTTTGGGCTTAGAGACCCTGATGTCTGGTTGCTTTCTTCTGTTCATTTTTCTTTTTCCTTACTTGCTTTAATTTTTTAGATTGCCAGTTTGTAAATAAATGCTTTATCACTGAACCAAGGCTTTTTCAGTAGTCTTGATCTAAGGTTTGTGGTTTCCTAGTACCTTTTATGTTACACCCTGTGCCAATCTAAACTTTTAGTTGAGAGGTCATAAAATGAACTTTATTTGGGTGAGTTCAAATTCCAAAAAAAAAGTCATCACTACAACACCTCCACCCATATCACTCAGCTACTTCTTCAGTGTGTTTCTTGTACTGACTGGACTGAAGCACCCAAAAATAGTCCTTGTTATGCTCTTGAGAAATGCAGCTAGCTAGTCAGTGACTATAAGCAAAGCATGCATCAGGCTGAAAAAATTTCCTAAATCTGTGCATTTTAGCTTTTAGTAGACTGTAACCCAACAGAGTGCATAGTGCATTTGATTGGGAATATATGGAATAAAACAAATTTGGTTTATCAAGATTTACAACAGCAAATCATTATATGTGGGATAGAATCAAAATAGCTATAGTGCCCAGTAATTAATTAAGAAAAATGTCAATTGGTGTTAACAGAGTGACTAAGCACCATGTTTTTAATAATATATGAATATGAATAATGAGAAATCCTTATTGCACAGAGGAATCAGCTACATGCATACCCAGACAGTACAAGAAGAAATGTATGATTACCATTACATTATTTGTTTATCTGCAGATGTCCTCACCCTCCTCCCTTTTAGAAGTACAGTCTACCCAAATAAACAAACAAGGATGTAAAAATAAATAAATTAGTTAATTTTTTTACTCCCTTTGTACCCCTAGGGGCTCTCACAGTAAGCTGTGCTTCAGCAAAGTAGAGACCAGTGCTAAAATTCCAAGAGAATGACTTTCTCTTCTAATGCAAATGTCACAAAGAGGCTCTGATCCACTCCTAATCACTAAGTAATCACTTTCTTGTTTGATCCTTCTGTGGTTGTAAAAAATGGATTTAAAAAATCTGGTATGATTCTGGCTGGGAGATTATGAGTTTTCAAGACATGTTGAAAATTTGAAGAGCTTCAGTAAGCCCTAAAGGGAAACGAAAACAAAACAAAAAAAAATGCAGAAGCCATGGTTTTTGTAGTCTAAATTATTTTTTTTTCCACTGGATGGTTTTTGTTACTAAAATATAAGAAAAATTATTCTGAAATCTATGTATCGTTAGCTTATGTTGCTCCTTTAAATATATTTTATGTCTCCTCCATAAGCTGATGATAATATTTACCATAAAGATCTAATGGAATTACTGTATAATGTAATCATTGAACAATAGAATGTCTTTAATTCAATTGTCATGGGGAGAAAATACATCAGTATAGCTGAATTCCCTAATTAATTAGATAAAAAGTATGCTTTTTATAGATACCTGGGGAGCTCTGGAAGATGCTAACAATGAGGAAGTATTATGCTGCCATCACAGCACTGAAACAAAATTTCCTATTGTCATCTCTGTCACTAGCAGCACCAGCTCTCTGACAGACACAGCAATGATCAGTCTCTTGTTGCTATTAGCATTTGTGGATAACAAAAGGGACTCATCCTGTAGTTTGCTGACATGAAGTGTGTAATTATCATTCCGTGTATAACAGGCTGCTTATTTGCCCTAGTGACATCCTCAAAGGGGAAGGTTGCTGTGCAGTGATCCATATCGCCTTATCTCCCATTCCCCTGGGGGCACCACATTCGGCATGGAGCAGCAGGCTAATAAAGATGACAGAGTTTTGTACCACTCTTAAGGAGGTTTTGTTTTTTCCTGCAGAAGGGTCTATGTAACTATCTTTAAAGTAAAATATCATACATTTCTGATGTGCTTCTGATGTCCTTTAACATAGGTCAGTTACTTCTCCGACCTTTGTCCATTAACATGGGTAAAATGATAATACTTATATAATACTTATACAGTTCTTTCTGACTCTGAGAACAGAAAGCATGTTTTAACTATGAACACAACACTTTAATCTGTGTCTTTTAAGAACTTTAACTGTCATGCATGGTGTCACAGATGTATCAGGAGGAATTTGGGGTTCAGTAATAGTAAATAGTAGCAAACAGAGTGAAGGGGCTGTTAATCAAACTACCAAAATTCCAATTAGAAGATGACCCACTCTACCTCCTGAGAGTGGGTACAGCTGCCCACTGGTCAGGAGAGGTCAGGGTCAGGGGAATAACTAACTTTAAGCCTTAAACCTTAAATCAAACAGTGTAAATAGAAAAATTAAAAGTTTACCATTTTGTTATTAGTGAAGCATGTGGAGGAGCTCATACATAAGATCTAATCTCTGTATAACTGTATTTAGTTGATGACAGAAATTGGAAAAGACAATGAACATATCAGGAACATAATAGCCCCAGAGTGCATCTTGGAAAAAGCTAAACTGTGTGGAAATGGGGTATCAAGTAATTACTTGGACTACTGATTGGAAAATTTATTATTATTACACTGCATATGGCTCTAGTGGGCCTACTTGAAACACAAATTGTTCTTTCAACAAAATAAACAAAATATGATATTTGTGTGTTTAGCTGAATGCAAAAATGGTTTATTTTGATAGCCTTAAGTTCACAGATTGAACTCAAGCACCTAAGCAAGATGAAGGCAGGGTAACGCTCAATCAGTCATTTTAATGATATTATACAGTCAAACAGTTTACAGAAAAAAGCAACAAACTATTTCCAAGTAAGGAATGCTGACTAAATAACTCACTGAGCATAAACCCTAATAACTGACATGAGAGAAACTAAACAGCTGCAATGCTAAATGCTCTGTCTGAAAGTAATCATAGATGTAGCAGGGGGACTAAAAGATGTGAAGACACTGCAACCTAAATGCTACATGTTGTTACAGTGTCAGATTAATGGGCAGTTTACCATTGTTTAACAATTAGGCTAAATCTCACAGGTGTTATCCTGTGGACAGATTCAGTGGATGATAGAAGCAATGTTATTTGCTCTGGAGGCCAAAGCCAGATCAGCACCATGGACAGGGGCCAAGAAAGGCCTTTGGCACAAACTTTAGAGCAGCATCACGGCCAGAGGTTTTGAGGGAGATCTGTGCTACTCGTTGGTGATATGACTTCTAATGCATGCAAAAATGTATGAATTTCTCAGTGCAATGCAGTTCAGTGCATAGCTAACGACAAAGATGAGATAAATAAAAATGGTGAAAAAACACATTTTTAGCACCAAGTATTATGTATAAGGGTGATACCTGTCACTTAAAGAACCCTGAATAGATTATATGGCGATTTCCCATAGAATCACATAGGCTGACTATATAACATGAATTAGAATGGCATTTGTTGAGTGGTTTGGTGGAATGTGTCTAAGACCTTGAACATGTTATAGCTCTATCGCTATTCACTTAGACAAAGTCTGGGTCTTTTTTGGCCATAAACAACTGGAAAGGTCTCAAAAAATAAGGATATATTCCCGAAGGAGACAGTTCTCGCTTTTCTTTTCCTGCTATATGTTGTGTGGACAACTAATCAAAAAAAAAAACCCCACAAAAAACAATGTTTAAACTTGACTATACACTAGAACAGACAACTGAGATAGGACATTTTTGAACCTACACAATTACACTTGGGGATTAAACAGTTGGAAGTCAGACACCCAATAACCCCACAGGAGTGTGCTGTGCGTACACACTCTGTGAGCTCTCTTCTGAACTTAGAGATTGCAGTTGCCTGGGCAACCCTGTCTTGAAGGTTTAAAACTCAGTTTTAACATATGATGCCTCCTGTGTCTCTTCTCAGTTAAGAAAGAGGATTACTGGCCAGAGAAACCAGTCTAGTTTTTAAGTCAAGTATCTAGTAACATATCCAACCATAAAGCCAGTGACACATTGCCCTCAGGTAATGTACTACTTCTCCATACATTATGCCAAGTTATGACAAGAGATAAATCATTTGCCTTGCTGTTTTATTGTACTTTGACACTGTCAACAGCTTGGAATTTGTCAAATGCTGGCCACAAGTAGAAGACTACCAGAAGCAGTGTTGGAGTTGTGGGTATTGGAATAAAATGAGGTGCAAGGAGTTCGCTATCAATTGTGAAGTTCTTGCTATAAGTTAGAGTGTACAGTTGCTATGTCTGTATTTTTCTTTCTGCAGAGCTAATTTTATTTTTCTAAATATAAACATAAATTTCCCCTCAAATCAACCTTGCTAGGGCAGCTGGGGTATATCCAAACACTACTGCATACTTGTATGACAATTCTGTGTTGTTAAGATAATGACAATACTGTAAGTCAAAACAGAAATCTAAGTAAAAACATATGTTATTACTTTAAGATCAAAGAGAAACCACTCTCTTAAATCGGCAAGAGAAAGACAACTGGCATTGGCATGCTGAACGGAACCACACAATGCAACCATAGCAACAAATCTTTCTATCTAAAAAAATAGTTTCATTGTTATGTATTCTGTTTAGTAGTCTCAAAAAATGAAAACAGCTGACTCTAGCATGACACACAGTAAAATATGAATCATTTCAGATAGCCTTGGGTACAAGAAATGACAAAACCTTGTCTTGTGATCCTGAAGTACTCCTGCCAACTTAAGCATTGCTGTAATAAAACTGCATTACCTCTTGGTCTGGTGAAAAAAAATAAAGCCAAGGGATAGTAAGATACAGTGTGTCAGATACAACCTTGCAATGTTTGATAACTTAAGGAATTCATACTAATAGGTCTGTTTGTGTGTTCTACAACACGCTGACAGTATCAATGGTGCCTAAGAGACCGGTTGACATGAACAATCTGGTCTACAGTAATTGCAATAATAAGTATGCAAACAAATTAAACAACTTCAACAGTTAACAATTTCAAGTTTAGATATTGGTTGTATATTTATTTATGGATGTGCATACAATGTCCTAATGCTCTAATGTATTGTAGCACAGGCTGTAAAGCTAATTGACTTGTGATGGTCTAAATCAAATCTGCGGTGGCAGATGGCTTAATTAATATTTGACAAGCATTCAGTGGTCATTAGCTAATGATTGAAATTTATGAATGTCTTTGATCATGTCCTTTCTAGACATTATAAACTCCTGATTTGCTGGGCTAAACACAATGCCAAAATACACACACTGGAGAAGAATACATCCATATTCAGAAGAGTCATATTCACATTCTCTCTATTCCAAAATATCTTTAATTCAATTAAATAACAATAACTCTATCAAAAAAAATGTAAAAACTTTTTTCGACAACTGCATATTATCAAATATGCTTCAGCTACAGTATCTTTCATGGCCCATGAGCATTTTCAAACCCTGGTTGGTAAGCTAATCAATAGCTAATACAGAACCTGTGTTGCCGGTAATCCAAAAGCTATTATACTTGAAAGTGTGGTGGTTACTATTTTTTTTTTTTTTGTTGCAACTTAAAACATTTATGACTGATCTGATGCTTATCAGCTTACAATATGAAAACATGTTTAGCATGTATCTGTGGTCCTTTCTGTGAATCGCGTTTCCCCTTAAAACAAAGAAGAGGACATTTCTCTTTGTGCAATAAAACAATAAAAGACACAACAGTGCAAGTATAGACATTTAGTAAAACCATAGAAATGATGACCTAACTACCTATGTGGAACATTCTAATGGCATTCATAATTTTATATAAAAGCAGAACATGTCTGGGGTTTTCAACGGGAAATCTCAAAAGAAAATGCATTCTTCTCTGACCTTCATTCTTAGCTCTCTTAAAAAAAATTTTTTTAATGTAGGCTATGCTCACAAAACTAAAGCAGATTAATGTGCAAGCTATTAACATCAAGGAAACAAAATGTCTCTGGGACATAATCAATATTTTTGTCCTTTTTTTGTATTGGAAATTACCTCATAAGGAGAGTTCAGTTCAGCAGAGAGCAGGAATGCAAATAGTGATGATTCTGAATCAAAAACAGTACAATGGACAGCGATGGACACAACTAAATAATTAAAGGGTAACAGTGAGCTAACTCAGGTAGCTGACAGGTTAGTGGTAAATTAGAAAAGTTTCATAAGGAACACATTTTTGATGGTGAGAGATCCCTGAAGAGTTATGTCAAGGAGAAGGGAGGAAATGTGTAATGGCAGATTGAGAGGTGGGTGGACAGGATGAAAGGGACAGGTGATCTACTGATTAAAATTAAACAAAGTACAGAGAGGCACTCAACAGACCAGCACCATTTGCTCCACAACCATTAGCAAGGCACACCTGGGTGCCCACTGGGAGATGTGTGCAGATATGTACAGTATATATTCATTAAAATTACATAAATTAAAACAATTGCAGCATTAGATAAGACTGAAGAACTATGTCTGAGCTCCGGTTTGCACATCCATGCTGAATGTCTTCTCCCAAAGAGAGGGTAATTCTGTCATTACTATTTTGTATATTGCTAAAGCATAAAAGACAGTTTGATGGTTTTACATAGCCACAGTTTTTAATCTGTGCCCTGCCAGTATTCACCACTCACAAAAAAACATTCATGTGGCCTGCAGTGTATTATCATGCACACTTGAGAGGCTCTCATTTATTTGCTCTTGAAGCATTAGCTGCAGGGCTATACAACATCCATTACTGAAGACTGGTCTCGCTCTCTTGCATTCACACCCTGTCTGTGTCTGTCATCTTGAGTAAACTAAAATGAGAGTAAAATAAAGGATTCTATCCATAAACAATTATTATTAAAGAGTAAGTGTGGGTGGCATAAAAAGAGGAAGGGGGTAAATGCTTTATTTAGCTTCTTTGATGACTGAAATTGCGTTTGTGTCTGCATTACTTTTTTTAACAGCAATTTCTTTTTTTTTCATGTCTACTCATCTGCATGATTTTAATGATGCATCAGAAAATCTACACATCCAGAGAGCATGAATAATTAGGTATACTTTGCAGACTGTCCATATTTATTATACTGGCCAGAATGACCCAAATGAATACTTGTTTATGAAGTCAAACATTTGCACCATCTTATCATTTTTTATCATTACATCATAACGTTTTCAATTTTCTAACAGTGCCTTATGAAACTATACCCCTTAAACTTTTTCCCATTTTGTCAACCACAAACATAAAAGTATTTTATTGGGATTTTATGTGACAGACCAACACAAAAGGCTGCATAATTGTGAAGTGTAACGAAAATGATTCATGATTTTTTACAATTAAAAATCTAAAAAGTGTGGCATGCATATGTATTCAGCCCCCCTGAGTCAGTGCTTAGTAGAACAACCTTTCACTCCAATTACAGCTGCAAGTCTTTTGGGGTATATCTCTACTAGCTTTGTACATCTAGAGAGTGAATTTTTGCCAATTCTTCTTTGTAAAATAGCTCAAGCTCAATCAAGTGTCTGTGAACAGCAGTTTTTATATTTTACCACAGATATGATCTTGATGCTTATAGTTTTCCACTGTTATAATGGCAAATATTCATAATGTAATGAAAAACATCTAATATTTTCTTATAATAAATATTCAGAAAGCTTTATTAATTTTAGTAATTTGTCCCCTTCCTCAAATATGCAAGCTCAGTTTGGGTTAGCAGCACGTTTGTCTTGATGTAAAGATAGAATAAGACTGTAATAAAGAAGTAACAACAAAAATGAGTGAAAAACTGTGGCAGTAATGATGAAAATAGGTTTATGTGTTGCAGGTCCCTATTGTGTGGAATCTGCATGTCCTCCCATGCTTGTGCAGGTTTTCTCTTGTAGCTCCAAATTTTCCCTCCATGAACAAATAAATAAACACATACATGCATATATATATATATATATATATATATATATATATATATAATACACAGTTTTCATGGTCACTGTGGACAAGTTTACTCCATTAACTGTTTTCATGACATGTGGGATCCTGAAAGGATCAGTCCTTGGACCTATTCTGTTAGTATATGTTGCCACTTCACCATGTAAGCCCCAATTATGAGCAAGTGTCCTACCATGGTTATACCGATGATTGCCACTGTATCTCATTTAGTCCGGAAGACCACAAACATTAGCATTTCTGCCTCACCAGCATTAAGGACTGAATGAATTCTGAGTCTTTACAACTGAACTCAGATAAAACCCAAAACAATATGTCAAAACCCGGGCATTATTTGTTGATCAGCATTTTAATTTCAACCAAAAGTCCAGTCTAGTCTAGTGTAGTCCAGTCTTGCCTTATACAGACTAGAAATATTGCCAAGGTTACTTCTGAGTAATTTAACTGCACATCTTATCCACACCCTCATTTCTTCCCAGTTAGACTCATTGTGTACACATCTAAATGATGCAGCAGTTTCCCACCTGACGGAGGGAACACATCACTCCGGTCCTTGGAGAGTTACACTGGTCTCCCATTCGCTACAGCATCCAAATTAGGATATTATTGATTACTTTTAAATCACTAAATAGTACAGCTTCATTTTACATTTCAGAACTCCTATCTGGGCCTATGACACACTCAAAAAACAGTTTCTTCTACCCCACCACACTCCCTGCCAGTGGCTGATGTTGGTGCATTGGTGGTTCTCGGTGTCCGGGGCTGGGTGCTTAGGTATGTACTGGCTCACTCTGGTGGCTGTTTGGCAGGGCCTGGTGCCCGTGGCTCGGTCGAGCCCCTTCCGGGGGGTAGGGGACCCTGGGATCTCAGGTCTCTGGGCCCGTGGGCTCGGTCCTCTCTGGTGTGGCCGGCTGACGGCGGAGCCTGCAGGCACGTCACCGCGGCCCCCTGTGGCTTCTGCACCGTGGCTGCTGAGTGACCCCCCCGTCTGGGGCTCTCCTCAGCTCTTTTCCAGGGTGGCGCGGCTGCCCCTTTGGTGGTCCTCCTTGGGCTCTCGTGCTCTGGCGGGCCTCTGGGCATCTGGGGCCTGGATCTCCTTCATGCCTGCTTCATGTCCTGGGGGGCGGGGCTATGGCTCCCCACACCTACTATTAGATAGTTACATGGAGAAACCTTCTGAATACAAGCGCGCTCACTCACACAGGTGTGCACACGGGTGTTCACAGACACACACTATCTTCCTTGGTTGCTGCCTCTAAGCATATTGTGCAATGTTGGTCTTGTGTGCAGCTCGGTAACATTCAGTATTTATTATTTACTGTTACTGATGCTTATCTAGGTTGTTGTTATGGATTGTATGTTTGTAGAT
>VUQH01051690.1:0-10047 GCA_015106775.1 Etroplus canarensis | reverse complement strand
GGTGGCTGTCAAGAAGACATTCTTAAGGAAGGGAGACAGGGAGAAAAGGCTGAGCTATGAAAATGACACAAGAAGTGGACTGAACATCAGTGGAAACAGGTCTGATGGAGGGATGGATCCACATTTAAAATGGTTTGATATTTGGACAGAAAGGTACGAGAGAGAGAGAGAGAGAGAGAGTGAGTTTGTGTGTGTGTGTGTGTGTGTGTGTGTGTGTGTGTGTGTGTGTGTGTACAACCATCTCTAAAACACAGTGGAGGCTCTGTCATGGTTTGGGGCTAAACTTCAGCCAGTGGTGTTAGGGATCTTGTCAAAACCACCTGGACAGTGACTGGAAACATCATCTTTTGTAATGACAATGATCCCAAACACACTGCCCCAGAGCCCAGACCTCAACCTTGTTGAAGCAGTGTGGGATCATGTTGACAGAGAACAGAATAAAAGGCAGCCAACATCCAAAGAAGAGCTTTGGAATGACCTTCAAGAAGCCTGGAGAACTATTCCTGAAGACGACTTAAAGAAATGACAGAAAGCTTGGCTAAGAGAGTTCAGGATGTGTTGAAATAAAGACTTTCAAGCTGTTAGAATTGTAGAAACAGGTTTTGCATTATGTGCTGTGTTTCTATTTATGTTTGCACATATCAATAAATCGGTGTACCCATGTAGAAGCCAGGCCATGTTGGGTTTTGTGTTTATTTAATAAAAATTTAAATGAATTTGGAAGTTAACTGGAACCCAGTGAAGGGAATTAAGATTGCCACGTAGTATTTTTCAGCAGTCTAGCTACAGCATTATGCACTAATTGAAGATGAACTAGTGAGGACTGACAATTGCAGATGAAAAGTGAGTTACAATAGTCTGGACTGGAGAAAACAACTGGGTGTACTAACAGTTCCAAGTTATTGGTTATAGTAAAGGTTTGATATTTGTAATGTTTCTTAGATGAAAGAAACAAGACTGGATGAGCTCAAAGACATGAGATCCAAAGTTCAAATGCTGGTAGAAAATAAACCCAAGAGTCTTAGCAGTTGATTGTTAACACAATGCCAATGATGCTGCCCATCAATCTGGCAAGAGTTACAAGGCCATTTTCAACCAATGTGAAGTCCATCATTCTACAGTGAAAGATTATTCACAAGTGGAAAACATTCAAGAAAGCTGTCAATCTTCTTAGGAGTGAATGTCCCAGCAAGTTCACCACAAGTTCTGACCGAGTAATGCTCAAAGACACGCAAAAAACCCAAGAGCTACATCTCAGACTCTACAGGCCTCAGCAGGTTAAAAACTGAACAAGCATGGCTTGTTTGGAAGGGTTGCCAGGAGAAAGACTCTTCTCTAGAAAGAATATGGCAGCATGGAGTAGATTTGCAAAGCTGCATCTGAACAAACCACAAACCTTCGGGAACAATGTCATTTGGAAAGATGACACCAGCGTGGAAATGTTTGGAGAAAAAACAATATCATCAGCATATCAGCACAACATCTCATGCCAACTGTCAGGCACTTTGGTGGAGGGCTGATGATTTGGGCTTGTTTTTCCAGCTACAGGACCCGGGCACCTTGTAGTCACTAAATGAACCATGAACTCCTCTGTAGACCAAAGTATTCTGAGTCAAATGTGTACCTCTGTAAGCAGGAACATCCAGCAAGGCGTATACGAATATGTTCAAAAAGGTTAAAACCTATATCTTTTCAAGTTAGTATTTTTGTTCTTTAACTGTAATTTAATATATTACTGTTATTTATTTAATTCTAATTCTGAGCATTTTTGGCTTATGTTGTTTTGCAAAACTGCAAACACTGATAAATCAATACATTAAGTCAATACATAAACAATGTTATTTGCAGCAGTATTTATTAGTATTCAGTTTAAAGAGGTCTGTTTACATGTTCTAAGAAAGTCAGGCCTTCATAGTTTGTACAGATCGTCTGGGGTGTTTCTAAATTTGTTCATAGACTATGCTCCGACAGCATGGCTCACAAAGAAAAGACACAAAGTGTTGCAACGTTCCAGTAAAATTCCAGACCTTGAACTGACTGAAATGCTGTGGTGAGCCCTTAAAGAGCCATGTATAAATGAATCTCCGCAAACCTCAATGAACTGAAGCGACGTTATGAAGAAAAATGGGCCAAAATTCCTCAACAAACAAAGAGAGACCGATAACGTCATAAAGAAAGTGGTTACTTCTTGTTATTGCTGCTAAAAGTGGTTCTACGAGCTACTGAATCATTGGGTGTACTTAGCTGTTTATTTTGATTTCATTGTTTGACAGCTGAGATTAAATTTAAATAATTTTCGAACTTGCAGTGGACCAGATCATTTTTTTTACATTTTTAACTGATATGTAAAACCATAGAATTGAAAGAGGATGTACATTCTTTTTCACATGACTGTTTGTTTAAGAAGATGCAGAACATGTAGGAACACTGGTTTGCAGGTTGACTTCTACTGACCAATCTTTTAATAGCAGGAAAACAGACCACGAGGGGAACAGAAGAGGAAACGTGTTTGCTAAAATGTGATCTTGAAACAATTATCTACCACCAGAAGACAAACTGCATTTTTATCATTGGTAAAACAATGAGTGATGCAAAGAACAGGAAGTATTGACCTGGATATCTGTTCCAGGACCAGCGTACAAAAAACACTGATCTTTTCCACAGTGTCTTGACTGAGCTTGAGGATGTTCTGGCTTGGTTTATGGTTTTGTTTGATTAATGCTATATTACAAAGGTAAAAATGTGTCATCGGCATAGAAAGATATGTACTTCCAGCAAGTCCTTAAAGAGGACAGTAATGGAAAATCCAAAAGGGCCAAGGATAGTACCATAGGGCACGCTGTGAAACAATAAGGGGAACATGAGTTTTATATCTAAGGAGCAAACCAGTAAAAGGTTGTGCAGATTCTGGAGTTTGGTACAAGTAACAAACCATTACATACTGGTGGGGTGATTCAGATCAAGGAAGTTTTTAAATAACTGTTTACCATTGCAGCATAACAGAAACTTGGCCTTGATAAAGGTTTGCACAATGAGTGCTTTTACTTTTGTCTTTATGTTTTGAACTTTTATACTTCTTCTCCCCATTCTGTCTTCATTTCAATGCTTATAACCATGTGACATGGTTGTAAATTGCTTGCATAAAGACAGTAAAATTCTTGAATCTTGAATAAATCAAATGCAAAAAACTGACGAGAACTTCAAGTCAAAAACTCTGTTTGTAATTTTGTGAGGCTTTTGGCTTGAGGTTTACTTTTGCCTGTTTGTAGAAACACGACCCAATGGTCTTGTAGCCAATCCTCATTCCCAGAGCATCAAATACTGCTGTTTTAGTAAAGCGACTTAATGACTCGAAGATTAAGACTAAGTGTCCTCTGTGGTCAGTGCCTTGACTCAATGATGGCAAAAGTGAGACTGGTTTTGCTCCCGAGTCATCACATGTGGATGCTTGGTGAGGCCCATGTACTGGAAGCTGCTGAGCATTAATGACATCAACTGATTTCTCGACCTATTTGGGCTTTTGGGCTCCTTCAATAAGAAGCATTTCCTCTCAGCGTCCAAGGTCAACACAGCGGGTATGTCAAGGCACCAACGCCAAAGGAGACGTCAGTAATTTGGCAGCATTTGACCTGAAAATTTAAACTGCTGGAAAGAGACATTTATTGCTCACTTTTAGGTTTATGTTGTTCTTACACACAGATTTCAACTCAATCAGGGGCATGTTAGTTGGGTCGGGTGATGACTGAACCCCCATTGCTCAGTAAAGCACTTAGTACTTTATTTTAGCAAGTAGCCAAAAGGCACATTGTTACTTTAAGTATTTCTATGCTACGTTCCGCTTCTACTTTACTGTATTTTTAATGCAAATATTGGACTTTCTACTCCATACTACTTATTTTAGAGCTCTAGTTACTCGCTATTTTGCAGATGAAACACTTTATCAAGCAAGTCAGCAATATGTTACTAAAAAAAATCATCAACAGACACACATTAATGATCAATAACTTTGATCTAATAATACTGCGTAATGTATATGATTCCAAAGGTGCCAATCAACGTAGGATAACGTAGCATGCCCACAAAGGAAAAACTACAAAGGGCACAGCAAAAACTACCCGTAGAAAGATGACGACTAGTGCAGCTGCTGGGATAGCTCCGCCCAGCTCGTTAATAAGAAAGGCAGTCGGGTTGTCGGGCTGAAGTAGTTTGCGCTGTCGTACTTTTCAGACCAAGAACGGAAATACTCCCACTTCAGCAAAGGACCTAAAAGATACCAGAATCCTGATCTGTTCAGAGAATTCAGGGTTTCAATTCATATTGCTCTCCTTTCTCTCTTCTCTCTTCTCTCTCCCTTCACCCCCAACCGATTGAGACAGATGGCTGTCCCTCCCTGAGCCTAGATCTGCTGGAGGTCTCTTCCTGTTTAAGGGGAGTTTTTCCTTCCCACAGTCACCAAGTGCTGCTTATAGGGGATGGTCTGATTGTTGGGGTTTTCCTCTCTAATACTGTAGAGTCTTTACCTTACGGTGCGAAGTGTCTTGAGGCAACTTTTGTTGTGAACGGGCGCTATATAAATAAAACTGAACTGAACTGCATTAAAATGTTTTCAGCGGCTACTGCTCCATATAAATGCTTAAGTTATTGTGATGTAACTGATGTCATACCTTGTAGTAACGACACGGATACATGAAGAAAAAGTTAAAAAAAAAACCTGAAAAGTGACGCCATTCATCGCAATCATTGCTGCATCTACACAAACTGTTGCACTAGCAGCACATAAATCACAGCACTGTGTTCTGTTGCTTTGTAATGTTCAGATATTTGTAATAGAGGAAGTAACCTTGGTTTTCTTTTTAACTGTGGTATCGAATTCGGCATCGAGAATCGTGCAATTTTACTGGTATTGGTACCGACTCCAAAATTTCTGGCATCGTTAATCAACAATACATTTAACAAAAACTTGCTAAAACAAGAGTTTTATAAAATGTAGAAATGTTGTATTTGATGCATTTGATCCTTTATCTGAAATGAATGACTTTTTTTACAATAACGTCTTTAAAGGAACTGCAAAAGAAAGGCAACATTGACACAGACGTAAAGAGAGACTGTTGCATATCACCTCATCATCTTTAGAGTCACTTAAATGTATTCACTGGCACATTAACAATACAAATAAATTATAAATATATCTTCAAAGTGTTTTAAATAACTTTAAGCTGCCTTTGGTTTCAGTTGGGGCTTTTGAAAATTAAAGAGTTAATCCCTATTAACTGATTTGCATGATTAGTTTGATTAAGAATTGTAACACAATTAACGCATGTGCACAATGACTCAAAATCCCACAGTTCCACTCACTGGCATGGAATGGCGCTGCAACGCTATCTGGCGGATCAATCACAGCGGCCCTGTGATTAATCTGATTAAAAATTGTAATTGTTTGACCGCCCTAGTTTCAATACATTTTTGAAGTTTAATTAATGACTTTTGATGCGATATCTGCTGACGTTTCAGTTAAAAACTGTGAAAAACACGGGTGGACTTGAGGTCTAGAAGTCGCGGGTGTGCAGCTCTGACTGCTGATGGCAAATAACGGCGTAGTCACCGCGTTAGCAGAAAATCTGGAAAAGGCAGCGTAAAAAAGACACGCATATGAAACCTAAATCATGTCTGCGAGAGGTTTTTCTTTCATATATCAGTGCTAAACATCATCTATATTATGCAAAAATGTATAAAAGTTGAAAACTGATCTAATTCATGTTTGTGGACAGGAAACGCGGTGAAGTTGCATGACATCCATATAAGAAAATCCAGGTAAAAATCCCACGTGGGACAAAAACTTTCACGCTTATCTTTTCAATGAATTGTTTAAACTATTTTCAGTTTTACTGGCTGTTAGGATTGTTTTATGAAAGAAATCATGGTCTGGAGTAAAAGTGCTTCCAAGATCAGTTTTACCCCATCTCCTCATCAGAGGGCTCCATGAAACCTGAAGTGCTGGCACACAACCCACTGCCAGGTCCATAAGTTTTTTTTATAATGTTGCCTCCGTACACCAAAGCAGCAGATTTTAAATCAAACAGTCAAAGTATGATCGAAGTGCAGACTTTCAGCTTTAATTCAAAGAGTTTGACAACAGAAATGCATTAACCGTTTAGGAATTACAGCCATTTTTATACACAGCCCCTCAGTTTCACAGGTTCAAAAGTTTTGGGACAATTGACTAACATGCAGTTTCATGGCCAGATGAGGCCAGTTCCCTTATTATACAATGATGGACTAAGCAGATAAAAGATCTGAAGTTTATCCCAAGTGTTGAACTTGCATTTGGTAGCTTTGACTGAAACTCTCAAAATGAGGTCCAAAGAGATGTGGACGCAGGCGAAAGAGGCCATCATTGGGCTGAAGAAAATAAAAATGAACCTATCAGAGAGAGGGTAAAACCTTCAGGAGTGACCAAAACTACAATCTGGAACATTCTTACGAAGGAAAGCCCTGGCCAGCTCAGTAACACCAAAAGGCCGGGAAGACCATGGAGGACAACTAGAGCGGATGATCGTAGAATTCTTTCATTGGTGAAGGAAAAACTCTTCACAACATCAAGCCAAGTCAAGAACTCTCTCGAGGAGGTAGGTGTATCACTGTCAAAGTCTCCTATCAAGAGCCGCCGACAAGCTGCAAACCACTGGTTCCACTCAAGAACAGGAAGGCCAGGTTAGATATTTCTAGAAACCATCCCGAAGAGCCAGCGCAGTCCTGGGAAAACATTTTCAGAGGCTCAGAGCTAACAGGACAACAGACTAAGCAACAGTTTCATGGCCAGGTGAGGCCCGTTCTCTCATTCTTCCATGACAGACTAAGCAGATAAAGGACCTGGAGCTGAGTAAGTGTTGAACTTACTTTGGGTAACTGTTCACCGGAACTCTCAGCGCGGCCAGTCCTGACCTGCTACGTTTGGGGCGGACCACCACAGACTCTTCAGTGAAACAACCACCGGAGGTTTCTGGTTTGAGTCCTGGTTTAGATGCTGTTTTTGTATGTAATCTCCAGCAACAATAAGCAGAATAAACAACTGGACATTAAAAATACTGTTTCACAGGGGATTTATGCTTCTGCAGGTACGTCACGGCCACAGTCCCTTCTGAAACCCTACGCTCCACGCTCCAGGTCGGGTGGATGCACAGGTATGAGTGCTGGGGACAGCATCAGCTCTACGGAGACTCACCTCAGAGGTATAAATTAAGGTACAGTCTGTATGTAGCAGCTACAGGCTGGATGAAGAACAGCGGTCACTGTTAGAATCCAAAGCTGCATTTATCTCATTTATTCTCTACACATTCGCCTTGCAAGCGAAAGGTCCCTGGTTCGATTCCAGGTGGGGACACAAGCCCCTCTCACCATGGAGAATTGCGTCAGGAAGGGCATCCGGCGTAAAACCTCTGTCAAATTACCAATGCGGATTCATCCGCTGTGGCGACCCCTTGGTGGAGAATACTAGGGAGCAGCTGAAGGTACATTTACCAGAGCAACGTGTCTGATCTTTGAAACACGCGTCTCTTCAGAGGGAGGATTGAAACAATAACTCCAGCTGGGAATCGGACTCTGTCCCAGCTGCCTGGTGTCTCTCAGTGGTATTTAGGGCTGTCGCTACATCAGCTTTTGCTCCTCATGATTAGCAGAAGAGTTCACATTAAGGACACGACTTCATGTCCAGCAGACAAGAATCTGAGATTTAACAGCCGTAACGACCAGTTTACACATTTGCCTTACAAGCGAAAGGTCCCGGATTCAACTCCAGGTGGTGATACAAGCCCCTCTCACCATGGAGGGATGTGCAAGGGCATCCAGTGTTAAACCTCTTCCAAATTACCAAAGCGGATTAATCTGCTGTGGTGACCCCTTGGGGAGAATCTGGCTGTGTTGCCCTGGTTGCTCTGATTGGACACCTCTGCACCCTTCACCCTCTGACCTCAGTGTGTCTGCACTTCTGATCAGGTCAAGATGACGTTCAGTGGCAGAAGGTGGGGGTGTCCTCCAGCCTGCCCACCCAGATGTTACAAATGGTGCTCGTGTTTTCTGCGCTGTTTTTTTTTTTAGAACAAAAAACACAAGTTATTTTTTTCCTCTGCTCTGGTCGGTTTGGGTAGGCAAGACGACTCATTTGAGCCCACCCCAACCTGTAGCTAAGGCCAGCTTAGGCTCTGGATAGGAGGTCCAGAGAGATGCTGATGCAAGTGACGGAGACCATCATTAGACGAAGATTTCAGGAGAGGCCAAAGCAACAAACATTCTGAAGAAGAAGGAATGAACTGTTCAGCTCAACAAAACACGTGAAGACCTAAAAGACCAGGGAGGACAACTAAAGAGGACAATCACAGAATTCTTTCCCTTCACAACATTTCTGAGGGAGGCGGGTGTGTCACTGTCAAAGTCTCCAATCAAGAGGCACCTTCATGAATATAAATACGGAGGGTTTACTACAAGCTGAAAACCATTGGTTCCACTCAAGTACAGGAAGCCCAGGTTAGATTTAGCCAGAAAACATCTCAAAGAACCTGCTCAGTTGTGAAAAAAATTCTATGGCCAGATGAATTCAAGATGAACTTGCAGCAGAATGATGGGATGAAAGAAATAAGGAGAAGTAAAGGAACAGCTCATGATGTGAAGCATACCACATCATCTGTCAAACATGAGAGAGGTAATGCTATGGCATGGGCATGTATGGCTGCCAGTGGAACCAGGTCACTAGTGTTTATTGATGATGTGATGCTGATCGAAGCAGCAGGATGACTTGTGAAGTGTACGGGGCTTTAATCTCTGCTCGCGTTCAGACAAACGCTGCAAACTGATTGGACGGAGCTTCACAGTGCAAGCTGTTAATGAGCCAAGCATACTGCAAAAGCAAGACAAGAGTTTCTCATGGCAAAGAAATGGGATACTGTTCAATGGCCAAGTCAGTGGCCTGATCTCAACCCAACAGAGCAGCTTTCAGTTACTGAAGACAAAGACCCACAAATAAGCAGCAGCTGAAGGCCTAGCAGAGCATCTCAAGCAAGGAAATTCAGCATTTGGTGATGCCCCTGGGTTCAGGACTTCAGGCAGTCACTGACTGTAAAGGATTTTCATCCAAGTATTGAAACAATCCTCATATTTAAAATGAGCTCAGTCTGTCCCATTACTTTTGAGCCTCTGAAAATCAGGACCTGTGTATGAACACGGCTGTAGTTCCTAAACAGTAAAGTCGAACATCCTCACGTCAGTCACGTGCTGTTCAGAGGCAACATGAACAAATGTAACTGTCCCAAAACTTATGGACCAAGATGAGCAGCCTCATACACAGACCAGATCCTGATTATTTGTACGCACGTCTGAAAACTGATTTTACTGAAATAAAGCTAAAGGTATAAAAATCAGACGTTTGCTTTGATCTTCTTGGTCAGTCAGTGTTTTTGGAAGACTCTGGACTTTGAGCTTCTGCACGTGTAAAAACTGTGATGAACCTGCAACCCAGCAGCAGGCCGGGCCAAGAGGCGGCCCGGTTCTGACCCCCCCACCGTAAGTAAACCCCCTGAGCCGCCCGTCAGCCGGAGCGGCGCGGCGCGGCGCTCCCGGAGGTTCGAAACCCACCTTGGTCGCAGTACAGGCCCCCCCAGCCCTCCTTGCAGTTGCACTGCCAGGGCTGCTGGCAGGTTCCGTGGAGGCAGCCGGGGTGTCGGGCGCACTCGTCGCAGCGCTCGCCCTGCCAGCCCTGCCGGCACACGCACTCGCCGGGGGACTCGCAGAACCCGTGCTCCGTGCTGCAGCCTGGTGCGCAGATGGCTGATGGGAGGAGGGGGGGACGCAGGGAGAGAGACGAGGGAAGGATGGAGGTTGAAGACAGAGAGAGAGAGAGAGAGAGAGAGAGAGAGAGAGGGAGAAAATATTACCCTGATTCTCTGCGTGTGTGTGTGTGTGTGTGTGTGTGTGTGTGTGCGTGTATCACAAAACAGCTCCTCACCCCTTTCAGGGCCTCCTCTTCCTCCCCCCTCCTCCCCCTCCTCACACACACAG
>VUQH01051682.1:0-12440 GCA_015106775.1 Etroplus canarensis | reverse complement strand
TAGACAGGAATACTGAGAGGCTAAGCCCATAGCAAAGAGAGAAGTGGCAAAGGAAAAGGAAAAGGCTTATAGTGAGCTGTATGAGAGGCTGGCCACCAAGGAAGGAGAGAAGGACTTGTTTCGATTGGCTAGACAGAGACAGAGCAGGAACAGATGTGCAGCAGGTTAGGGTGATTGAGGATACAGATGGAAATGTACAAGTAAAGAGAATGTGTTGAGAAGATGGAATAAATTCTTTGAGGAGCTGATGAATGAGGAAAATGAGAGAGAAATGACAGATTTTGATTCTGAAAAGTAGTAAATCAGGAAGTGCAGAGAATTAGTAAGGAAGAAGTGAGAGCGAGTGGAAAGACAGGGGGTCCGGATGACATACTTGTGGAGGTATGGAGAAGTCTAGGAGAGAGGGCAGTGGACTTTTTAACCAGACTGTTTAACAAGATCTTGGAGAATGAGCAAATGCCTGAGAATGCATGGAGAAGAAGTGCACTGCTACCGATCTTCAAGAATAAGAGTGATGTGCAGAGCTGCAGTAACTACAGAGGAATCAAGTTGATGAGCCATACCACAAACATATGGGAAAGGGTTGTTGAAGCTAGGTTAAGAAGAGAAGCAACCATCAGTGAGCAGCAGTATGGCTTCAGGCTGAGAAAGAGTACAACAGATACAATGTTTGCTTTGAGAGTGTTGATGGAGAAGTATAGAGAAGGTCAGAAGGAGTTGCACTGCGTCTTTGTGGATCTTGAGAAAGCATATGATAGGGTGCCAAGAGAGGAACTGTGGCACCAATTTTTATTTATTTAATCAATGCTTGGTTGTCATCTAAACTGAACCTAATAAAAGGTAACTCAGGCTGTGACTGTCACCACTGTTTAACATTACTACTGGCTGTAAAGTTAGAAAAAGAAGCAGGAATTTGTCTGTCAGCACAGTAGATTTCTTACTGTAAAACACTGAGAAAACTAGAAATACCACAAAAAAATCTGTCACCACAACATCCAGCAAAAACATAAATGTAGAAAAATCTAAACTTTCATCATACCTACAAATAACGGTACTATGCACAAAAGTCACTGCCTGTGAGTTTTGTGCAGAGCAACTACAGCACACATATCAGTGAGGGACCTTCACTGCAAACCACAAACTACAGGTAAACAGTGTAACTGTATTCTCTGTGTTCCTCTTCTGAGCCTTTGGAGAGTCTTCACAAGCCTGAAACATCATCCCAAGTTCTCTGACCTAGGTGAAAGACACCCTCATTGAGGATGTACAGACACTTCTACAGAGACTGAAGACACTGTTAAAGGCTCAGTTGTTGAATTCTAGCCTGGAAAGATAGGCTAGGACAATACATCACAAATAACAAATATGATGTAGACACAAAGTATGAAGCCTTTATGTATTCAGAGATACCTGTTCATCAGCTGCCTGTAGTTTCTGTACCCAACTGAGGGCATCTTCACTCAGAAAGTTCTTGCCCTGGCCCTTCTCTGCCCCAAACAGTGCTCATTTTTAGATATATAACTAAAGCTACAGCAACATGAGCAGCTGTCACAAAATGACATTACTTGAGAGAGTGCTTAGAATTTTGAGTTGCTAACTAAGCAAACTAGCGAGGCAGCAATCTGAATAAAATATTATGGTAGGCTGGTTCAAAGGCTTTTTAATCTTACTAAATAAATAAAAGCTTTTCTTTGGTCTATAAATGAAAACAGCTTCATCTGAAGACAGATTTAACTTTAGCTGTTGTTACACTTCCCAATCATTACTGACTACAAGTGGCATAAACACTTGTTCTCTGTTCCTCAATTATTAATGGTAGCAAATTAAAATCTTTAAAAAATGTGTGTCTTTTCTTACTTGGGACTTCACCATATCAATTAACAGTAAATCAAAAAGGCTAATGACAAAGTCCTAGGCTAGCTTGCAGGTGGATGTTGCCTCTGTTCCAACCTCTGAATGGAGCCTGTGTACATGTGCACCAAGCCCATGGTGTCTTTGTTAGAGCATCGGCTGAAGAACATGAACAAAGAGGAGAAACCACAAACACTTATGGGATTTTTTGACTTTTCAGGACTTCTGCAATGAAATTTTTATTTTTGAGTGAAAAGGTTAGGTGAGTGAAAAGGCAGAAGATGGAGAAGGATGTGGAAAACAAAGCCATGCTTGCAGTCATTAAGCTATGGAGTTTGACTTATAAAGTGGCAGAGGACTGTAAGACTGATTAGACTCACAGAGACATATTAATCAATATGACAGATCTGGGGCATTATATGATAATACTTGCCACTGGGATCAGGAGTGGTTCCCTGATGAGCCACAGTGGTGGAGTGGGAGCAGCAGTAACTAAGAGGGCAACTTCATTAATATTCATGCGCTACATGTGCTCATAAATAGATCAATTTGTGTCAACCCTGCAGTTTCCAACTATGTTCCCTCCCTTATAAATTCATTTTATCTGAGGAAGGTCAAGTTTTGTCTGATGAACTCTTGTCCCATTTAGCTGCAAACAAAACCTTTAAAGATCTCTTATTATACCATTTTAAGCTGGATTAATGTTAGTCTTACATGTCTGCAGAATGTAAATCCTACAGTAGGTTCAACCCACAACACCATACAGGTGGTTTTTGTACCGTGCATGGTCCACACTAGATGATTTGTCTAAATTTTAGAAAACTCTCAGAAACCTGAGTACTATCAGATTGGATGAGGTTAAACACTGGCCATACAAATATTGTGAGTGTATCTAAGAGCTATTTGAAGCTAGATTATGAAAACAGGGGTCCATATGACATACCTGTGGAGGTATGGAGATGTCTAGGAGAGAGGTGGACTTTTTAACCAGACTGAACTGAACTAGTGAGAGGTTCTTTTATTTTGTGTAAAAACATAGACATCGTGGCTGTCTCCTGTCTTTTTCGGTGCTCTGTCTTTTGCAAAGCTTCAGGTCTGTGTGTCTATGTGACAGGACACAGACTGGAAGAGTGTAACCACTGTGAAACAATCAGAGTCCTGACAATCACAGAACACTTCTCTGATTAATGACTTTGTTTTCACTAATGCTGTTCCCTCGCTTCATACTTACACATCATGTGCTGAGCTCAGGGCACAAAATGCTGGAGAGTTCACCCAATGAAGTATTTACATGCAAGCAGCAAAACTACAAGTGTTACAATTAGAGCTTTATGAGTAACACAGGAGAGAAACAATAACATGAATCATTATGGTGTCCACCTCCACCCACCATCTCCATGCAGTTTGCACCTGTCCTGATGTCTGCTGACATAAAATCTGTTCTATTCATCACATCCAGCAGCTGATCTTTTATATGGAGTCCAACTGTTTTATAGTTAGTGCTATTTTTTTAATGTTCCTTCTGTACACCAACACAGTGGATTTTATATCAAACAGTCACAAAGTTATTGAATTATAGACTTTCAGACAAAAAACAAAAAACTGCAAGACATTTCATATTTCAGCATTATGATGGCCTCCTTCACTTGCATTGGCATCTCTTTGGACCTCATATTGACAGTTACAGTGAACAACTACCAAATGAGAATTCAACACATGGAATCAACTCCAGATCTTGTATCTGTATCGGTAATGTGCGTAATGAGGGAGCAGGCTTCACACGGCAATAAAAAAACGTGCCAGTCAACTGTCCAATTACTTTTGAACCCTTTAAAAACACCTATAATTCCTAAACAGTTAATGCAGTTCTTTTGTCAAACCTCTTGAATTAAAGCTAAAAGTCCAAACTTCAGACTTTTGACTGACTGATGTAAAATCCATTATGGTGGTGTATAGAAGCATCATTACAAAAAAATGCATCACTATCCAAAAACTTATGGCACCAGCTGTGGTCAAATCATTTGCTCTCCAAAGTTTTGACTTTACAGTTCCATTACAGCTTCCAGGTCATTTTTATTTGACTTCATTTTAAAATAAAAGCATTTTTAAAATCTGTTTTCTTGAAAAAGTTCTGATAATAATATCACGTTTGCCTTTTTTTCTGTTCTTTTATTTTCTGCCTAAAAGTCAGTATTTACAGACTCGGGCATTTATGTGGCACTTTTCCCGTCTTACTGTCAACTCAAAGGGTTTTACAAGAGAAAAACAGTTAAATGTATGCACAGCATCTTGAGATGATGTGTTAGGATTTTGCTTTTTATAAATTCAACTAACTGGCGGAAGCAGAGGCTCAGCCCATTGGGAGGCTTGGTTAGGAACCAGAGGGTTGCTGTGGGAAGCTGGCTCAAGACTCACCTGAACCCAGAGGCCAACCCAAGACCCCATCCTGCACCCATATATACAGAGGTAGACTGGAGGCCAGAGAAGTGTCGGCCTCCAGATGAACAGAAGCATGTCTTCCTTTTGTGCCCCTTTACCTTGTCTGGAAGGTTAATGATGAGCTCTGCATCGCCAGGTGACCCGTTGTGTCTCAGCAGGGCTTGCAGGAAGTAACGGCTACAAGCCGCAAGGACAGCCCTGTGCGCTCGGATCTCCCTACCCTCCACCAGTACGACCAGTACGGTCACGTTGCTCAGGATGTCCTGCCGCTTCACTACAAACTCAAAAGTGTAGTTGCCTTCAGATTCATAATAAGAGTGAGGAACAGTCACAAGCCCTGATGAACGGGAGGCTGACTGCTGGAATTGAGACAATTAAGTCTGTAAAATTCTCTAGCAGACTGATTTAACTTTGGACCAAGACAGAAGATCTTTTCTGTCCCAAACGACAATTCTGTACAACATCTCCAACAACACAATGCATAATTTTCTAGACTTTTACATTTGTCAGTACCTATCTATCTATCTATCTATCTAATAGTATAATTAAGGTTTCAGCAGATTTATAAGCAGGAGCCTGCTTTATGCAGGATATGTGTGTAATTAATAAATTACCTACAAAGCCAAAATAATCTATGATGGTGGTCTACTTTCTTTTTACCTTGTGTTATGATAATCAGAGTGTAGCATCAAGTCAGTTAAACTTGTGTGATATTGATGTGTTCAGTTAAGTATGGGGGGGCTGTTAATCAGTTCCAGCTGCTTTGGTGTTCATAAAATCAACAACAGGTGACCCAGAGGGGCAACAATGAGACCACCCCCAAAACAGGAATGTTATACAGGTAGAGGACACTCACATTTTTTCCTCCTTGTCTTTTCCGACTATTTTTTCACTAGCATTTGGCAAGGGTCAGTGTCACTACTGGTAGCATGAGGCGGCTGTGGCCCAAGAGGTAGAGCGAGTCATCTTCTGACAGGAAGGTTGTGGGTTTGATCCCCGGCCTTCTCTAGTTTATATGCTAGATTTTCCTTGGGCAAAACACTGAACCCCAAATTGCTATCGATACACACTCAATTAGAGTGCGAGTGACAGTTAAATGTGCTTGAAGACATAGAATGAAGCTCTGTGTGAATGTAGTAAAAAGCTATTTGAGTGCTCAGTTAAAGTAGAAAAGTGCTATATAAGCACCAGTCCATGAGACGATACCTGGACCCTACAGAGGCTGCACAGGTAGTTCAACTCCTGCAGGATGGCACATCAATACGTGTCATTGCCAGAGGGTTTGCTGTGTCTCTTAGCTCAGTCTCAAGAGCATGGAGGAGGTTCCAGGAGACAAACAGTTACTCTAGGAAAACAGGACAGGACCTATAGAAGGTCTTTAAACCATCAGCAGGACCGATATCTGCTCATGTGTACAAAGAGGAACAGGATGAGCACTGCCAGAGTCCTACAAAATGACCTCCAGCAGGACACTGGTGTGAATGTCTCTGACCAAACAATCAGAAGCAGACTTCATAAGGGTGGCCTGAGGACCAGACATGCTCTAGTGGACCCTGTGCTCACTGCCAGGCACCATGGAGTTTTGTTGACATTTGGCATAAAATACTACGATTGGCAAGTCTACCACTGGCACCATGTGCCTTTCACAGATGAGAGCAGTTCACCTTGAATGTGAAAGGGTGTAGAGAACATTATGCTGCCAGTAACATCGTTCAGCATGACTGGTTTGGTGGTGGGTCAGTGATGGTCCAGAGAGGCATGTCCATGGAGGGACACACAGACCTCTACAGACTAGGACAGCACCCTGACTGTCATTAGGTATCAGGATAAAATCCTGAGACCCACTGCCAGACCTTACGTTGGTGCAATGGGTCCTGTGTTCCTCATGTGGTGAGAGCATGCAGGCAGTTCCTGAAGGATGAAGAAATTGACACGACTGACTGGCCCTGAGCTCACCTGACCTGCATCCAACAGAACACCTCTGGGACATTATGTTTCAGACATTAAGAACTCACTGATGCCCTGGTCCAGATCAGGGAGAAGATCCCCCAGGACACCATCCATCATCTCACTAGGAGCATGCCCTGATGTTGTCACTCATGCATACAGACATGTGTGGGCCATACAAACTACTGAGTACCATTTTAAGTTGTCTTGATGACAGATCATTGATTTATAGACTGAAGACCTAGAAAAGAGCCCTGGAGCACTCCAGCTTATCGGTGAGCATCTGTCCCTGATTTTTACTCACAGATTTATGTTTGCAGGGATTTAAACCAACTTAAAGTACCAAAAAAATTTAATGTTGCCATTTCTTTAAGACGAATGTTCTAATTACATATGTCAAATGGATTAAATCAGGAAATGCATCACAGACCACTCCCCCATTATCAAGCTTGGTGTTAATACAGTCCCATCCAAAAGTATTGGAACAGCATAGCTAATGAATGAGTGTGAGATGAAATGATGAATATGAGGCGAGGGATCAGAGTTTTTGCTTTTATTCCCTGGTATTAACATCCAGATAACAAAACACCAGTTTTGCAAGTGTGGGTAAGAACTGGAACAGAATATTTTTGCTAAATTCCAAAATGCATGTGTGTGTGCGTGCGTGTGTGCGTGTGTGTGTGTGTGTGTGTGTGTGAGTGCGTGTGTTGAAAGAGTTAGATACAAAAATCAAGTGACATTCCACATAGATTGCAGGCAGCCCTATCCAGAGGCTTTTCATTGTGTTTCATTTTGATGCTGTAGTACATAAAGGCCTGACACAGACAGCTGAGCATGCAGTCTATATGTCTCATCAGCCTTTGGCTGTGTGTGTTTGCTGATTCATGGCTTTTGAATAGGCACAGCTGAGCACTGGGGGCTTGCTGAAGTTGTAGTAATGTTCTGGTTTTTCTCCCTGTGGCCCACGGGCCAATCATCTCAGCATTGTAGATCATCTCCTGCATTCCCTTAGGAACACTTCAGGCTCAGCCCATTCACCACTACTTTTTTATGATACTTGAATATTGTTCACTCCTACTATTTAGTCAGTGCACTACTGTAGTCAACAGATTTAGCGTTTCTGCTATGAGTAAAAACAAAGGAAAAATAAAATCAATCACTGATATGGATGTTTTCAATCCTACAGATTTGGGAAATACTGTATTTATTATGTGTAATTATTGGCAATCCCTGCAGAGGCAGCGCCACCCTGGATAGTCCTTCACTGTACTGAGAGTCATTTAAGTAACATGCACATTTTTCTTTTCATGTATTACCTTTTTTTTCCTTTTAGAAAAGCTTTACAGTACTTCTGCTTGTTTTGTTTGTGTTGCTCAACCATGCTGGATAAACTGCTCATGGACAGTTGAGCTCTGATAAACAGCACATTGCCACAAGTTTCATCATCTTGTGTGGGCTGTGCTTTAATATGAGTAAGTGGATGGCATGTTTAAGTAGCAGACTGGGCTGACAGGCAGCAAAGTCATATCCGTAATCATAACCGAAAGACAGACAGTGTCTCCGTAGTGTAGTGGTTTATACATTAACCCTGCATGTGAAAGATTCCAGGTTCAAACTCAGGTGTATAATCTGTGCCACAGTACCCATGTTCATTCATCCACTGCGGTGACCCATGGGTAAAATATTAGAGAGCAGCCAAAGGTTATGATAAGTGAATGAGAGATGGAGGAGGAAGAGGAAGTATGCTTTCTATGTATTACTTCTCAACCTGGAATTCCCAACTCTCCACGGGGTGCCAGATAATTGTGGCAAAAACAATAAAATATATTTTAGGGTCCTGTCACACCATGACGATTTAACAAGCTTCTGCCGGCTCATCCAAATTCCTTTAAAACGCTGGCATACACAGAACAATGATGTTAAATAGACATATACATAACGTATTGCTAACATATACTGAACGTAATACCAACAAATGCTAGTGTATTGCCAGCATTCACAACCTGAAGCCCATTTGTACCACTTCCCTTAAATGCAGCACATATACAATAATACAGTAGCTATATGTTAGAAACACGTTCAGTACAACTGGAACACGTCAAATACTTCTACAAACGTCAAAATCTATTGGAGGTAAGTTCAATATATGTTACACGTAGGTTAAAAACATGTTACTCATAAGTTATTAATACGTTTTGGGTATGCTAGACATTAACTCCACGTATTTCAACATATGAGTAACGTGAGTCACCGTACGCATAACGTACCTGCAACATATGGGTTGTGTGGCTCACCTCAGAAATTTTGTGCATGCTTACATTTTTCCAGCGACTTCACCGTACAATGACGTATACTAGAGTACTTCAGCGTGCTCTTAACTTATACAAAACTTACCAATAACTTAACTGGCAGAGTATTTGCAGATTTTTTCCTACATCGACATACGCTTGTATGACAGGGGCTTTAGATTGGGTAATGCTTTGCACATTACACCACCTGTAGCAAAGGTATAATTTGCCTAGGAACAAACCATTGCAAACATGACCATTTTGTCTCCCTCACAACCAGCTCTGCAGTATCCCTGTGATCAGCTAGCAATGTGTCCATGGTGTACCCGACCTCTCACCAATGTCAGCTAGGAAAGGTTAACTCACTCCACCATTCTAAAATAGTATAAAGTTAACAAGGACTGATGCCAAGGTTTATGTGCCACAATTCAGGAGACAGTTCTTAGTTCAAAAGGAACATTTCGCAATGAGAATTTAAACCATTCATCTACAATGCAAAATATTATGAGAAGATTCAAAGACTTTGGAGACATCTCAGTGTATTACAGGGCAAGGTCAGAAACCACTGATGAATGAGCATGATCTTTGAGTTCTCAGTGCCTAAGAGTGCCAGTGTGATACATAGAGCCACCTGGGGTTGAAAGTACTTCAGAAAAACATTGTTACTTCACGTAGTCTGTCACTGCAAAAAGAAGTGCAACTCGAAACTGTATCATGCATAGAGGAAGCCATACATCAACTCTATGCAGAAACATCACCAAGTTCTCTGGGTGCAAGCTCATCTCAGATGGACTGAAGGACTGTGGAACTGTGAGCTGTGGTCACAGGAGTCCACATTTCAGCTTGTATTCAGAAAATAATGGATGTGGAGTTCTCTGTGTCAAAGATTTAAAAAATGGCCATCTACATTGTTCTCAGCAAAAGGCATAGCATCTGTGATAGTATGGGGGTGCCTCAGTGTCCATGGCATGGCTGAGCTGAAGGCATCATTTATTCTGTCCAGCACATCATGGAAAGGGTGTGAAGGGTTGTCCTTAACTTGGACAGCATTCCACTGTCAGAGATCCACGAGTGTACTGGCCCTACAGATCAGTTTGTTGAGTCTGCTGGTGCACACTACAGCATAGAGGATGGCATTCATCCTGAGCATCATCCAGTAGATACTGAAGGACCTGAGACGTCTCAAGAAATAGAGACGCTTTGGTCCTTCTTGTAGTTTATTGTCAGTGTGAACATAGAAGTATTTGTTGTCCTCTACTATCTCCATACAGTGGAGTACAAGTAGGTGTGCTGAGAAGGAATGTAACAAATGAAACCAAAAAGGGGGATAACAAGACCTAGAGACCAACGTACAGCACTATACAGTTCTATCTCACATCGCCTGGAGAATCACTGACAATGAAGTGGATTGTATGACCATTGAATAGTGAGTTTCAGAAAGTTACAGAATGACTGGAGCCATCCAAAACATCCTTACTATTGGTCTGAATTATCCTAGGTCAATACAGGCAAAGGCAGTATTAGTCATGTAAGCACACACACGCATGCACGCACACACTGGCAGAGTAGAAACAGTCAGGGGTGAATAATTTATCACAGGAGCAGCAGAGCCTAAGAGCAGGTAGGGGTCTTCTCCCAAAACTACTGCTACATGCAAATATTAATTAACAAACACCAGAAATTCACCAGTTCCACTCAGAGATCGTGCATGTATGCCAGTGTCAGTGATGTAAGTGTACGCAGTAATTTTGTGGCCTACTTTGTTCCATCTTTTCCCGCTTTCTCCCTTGCCCTGATTATGTCTTATTTCCATCTGGGATGCTGTGTGTGCATGTGTGTGCATGTTTGAGCGTGTGTCCTTTTAGGATAATTTTCTTTTTTTAAAAGATAAATTTGTTAAGACACCCAGTGTCATTTATTTATTTAATAGAATAAATCTTTTATTAAATCTAATTTCATGGAAATATTTTATAAATACTTTAAGCCTTGAATTCAGAGTCAATGGGAAGAACAACACAGTAAATAGAGGTTCACTGACGGGCAGGGGTGGAAGCAGCTTTCAGCAGTGTTCGAGTACTGTGCAATGAACACTGGCAAAAACCCTGATATATCTTTTGTATGTGACCATAGTCTACAACAGGGGTACTAGATCACTGCCAAGACTGAACTGATGGAAAAGATGGAGCTTCCAGGCAGGAGAAGAGGAAGACCACAGAAAAAGATTTATGGATGTAGTGAAGGAGGACATGCAGAGAGTTGGTGGGAGGGAAGCGGATGCAGGGATAGGGTGAGATGGAGGCAGATGATCCACTGTGGCGACCACTCAGGGAGTAGCTAGAAGACAAGAAAGAAGATGCAGAAGGGTTTTATTTTAATGTCGCTCTCTCCATTTAAGAGCTCTTGGCAGCTGAAATTGGAGTGAAATAAGATGCTAATCATTATCCGGTGTCAGGGTTCGCTTCCTTGCTGCTGCACATTATCTTCATATGAAGCTGATTTCTAACGTCATGATGATCATTTTGACTAAGTGAGACATTCACATGCTGCCTGTTTGCTGGGATATCTCTGACCTCCTCTGGTTTCAGGACGAAGAAATGTCTCGGCTGTGAGCAGCACCTGAAGACGACGCCGTCTCTCTGAAGAATCACGCATGAGCGGCTGCAGCAGGAGGAGCCCCACGGGCTGTTTCTGGTTAGAAGGTACCCTGCTGCTTCCTGCTTGCAGACGGCGGCTCAGTCATGCACTGAAGAACGCCGTGCTGAGGTCACAGAGGTCCCTTTAAATACCACAGCGATGCCTGAAGGTCTGAACTCAAACACCGGGTGTGTTTTAAAGCTGCTGTCAGGACGGTTGTGTGTGTGCATCAGCTGCTCTCTTTGCTCTGCAGACCTTCAGCATCTTCTTTTACAATCCACGTCCTGCTTCTTTTGGTCTGTGTGGAAGCCTCACTGAGCCCATCATCACAAGCTGAACCTCACATTTAGCCCTTACTCACCGTCTGACTAAGAAAATTCAAGTTCGTCGAGACATCCTGGACATTTGGTCTCTGCAGAGCACATTTTTAAATACGTATTTCAGATGCTGAAAACCCCCCAGAAATCTCTTTACGCAAACCTGAATCTGACTATTTCAAAACTCCTGTCTGTATTTGTAACAAGTAACCGTTTAAGATTTATTTCCCACTTTTTACTATTTATTTACTTTGTAATGGTTTACACATTAACCTTACAAGTGAAAAGGTCCCTGGTTCAATTCCAGGTGGGGACACAAGCCCCTTGTACCATGGAGGCCATGGAGAGTTTTTTTCAGGAAGGGCTTCCAGTGTAAAAACCTCTGCCAACTTACCAATGAGGCTTAATCCACTGTGGCGACCCCTTGGGTAGAATGCTGTTTTTGATATATTTAGTAAATATTATAATTCTGTTTTTGCCGTGTTGATTTTGAAATATTTTCTTTATTTATATTTTATTTTTGTGTATTTCGTTGTATTCATTCTCAATATTATTTATGACAGATACTGTGCAAAAGTCTTGAGTCAGTCCTTATTTCTTTCTATTTTGATTTTCTTGTCCTTTTTCAAAATTGTCTTGAGGAGCAGTTCTCCAGGCCTTCTGAAGGTATTTCAAAGAGTTTCTTTAGACTAACACAAGGGATGAACCCGTGCTGTGTCGGCACATAACAGACAACTTAGCAAAGAACCAGTTTTAAATTGGATCTTTAGGCTCTGTGTTACTAAAACACATCATTTGTTCCATGTCTTTATTTGAATCTATGAAAAATGCCAAAGATGACAGACGGACAATAGGATTTTTGCACCAACAAGGTGATTCCCAAAGAGCTGGTAGCTGAAAACTTGGCATATCTCAGATGGTGTGCAGTGTGTCCTTAAAAATGTGAGGAAACTGGACAAGCAGA
>VUQH01051678.1:0-25989 GCA_015106775.1 Etroplus canarensis | reverse complement strand
CCACCGGCACCCTGTTGGCTAACGGCACCGGAGGCGGTCGTTGTTAACCCGGGCCGCGACCGATCCGGTATGGAAGTCGTGTTATGAATCCGCATATTTGATTTGGCACAGTTTTTACGCCGGATGCCCTTCCTGACGCAACCCTCACCATTTACCCGGGCTTGGGACCGGCACTAGGACTACACTGGCTTGTGGGCCCCGTGGCTGGTTTATTTCCCTGTATTAATGTATTGTTACAAAAGGGCTCGATATTTTGTTAGACTCCCACCACGTTGTTACGTTGATCTCTGAATTGCTTTTTTTTGTTGTTGTTGTTGTTTTTTGATGTTCTATGTTTTTGCAGAATCAGAATTCTTAAAGAAGGGAAACTAAGAGAAATACCCAAGGAATGCCAAATGACACAAGAATTGGACTGTCTGTGGTTCATCTGCGTTGGTGACCAAGTCACAGGGCAGTGATATGCATCTAATGCTGCTGCTTATCTTCCGCTGCTGGCTAGCAGCTGCGAAGAGAGTGCAGAGTGCGTAAGTTGCTCCTGCTAGTACATAGCCTCTACACTACCAAGACTCCAGCAGTACCTCCTCGTGGTAATGTACGGTAACTAGGTTCACAAGAATCTAGGCTAGACTGCTGGGGATCTCGGAGTAGCAAGGACCCTAGAGATGCAGTGTGTAGGCCCACCTGCATGTGGATAAGCCCTAGCACTCATCAACCTTGCCCCAGCTATGGGTTAAATATTCGGCTAGACAAGAGTCGTAGCCCTGTAAGGCAACTTGTCTAGGAGAAGAAACACTCCGAATAAAAAGCTATGGGTAGATTGGGAGTCGTTAGTCTTGACAGACAACTCATCTAGTGGATGAATAACCATGCACAAAGTTCCCTGGTCCACCAGGTTGGAGGTTGTGCTTTGGGTTAGCTACCCAATCATGTAAAAAGCAAGTAGCTACAGAAATGGAAATAAGGGAAAATTCACACAGGCACACTAAATTTGGAACACAGAAAATTGGTAAAAGGTTGCCTGGTCTTATGAATATTATTTCTGCAGCAACATACAGATGAATTTAACGCAAACAATATGAAAACATGAATCAGTCCTGCCTTTTATCAATAGTTCAGGCTGCTGGTGGTGTTGGTGTAACTCTGCAGGGGATATTTTCTTGGCACACTTTCGGCTCGGGGTCCAACCCCGTTCTAGCAATATGTACCTAATAAAGAGAAGTTTAAGGTACATAAAAGGGTATTTTAAGAACAATATTATATTGTAACTTCTGACTTCCAAAATAGCATACTTTTTTATGCTGGTCTAGCACTTCTGTAGGACAGAAGCAGTAAGGAAAAACAAGTTCTTCCAGAAAGGAAGTCAGTTCAGGTGGTATAAGGAGTGACAAACCTGAATAAAGGATCAGTTTAGGCACAAATCATACACACAACTTTCAGCCAAGTTACTGGAGTTTGTGTCCTGTGTTTGCCATTATTATTATTATTGTTATTATTTTTAGTAGTAGTAGTGGTAGTATTAGGGAAAGTTGGTTTGGATTAGCACATATTGCCTGTTGGAAGCTTTTCCTTTGTTTAACCAGTCTAAAGAGTGTTGCCCTAATCTAATATATGATCAGTTGCCTAAATAGAAGCCATAGTTATGACACCATCCTCCTTTATGAAAAGTCTTTACATTTCATATGAATTTATTTCCAAAACCACAACACAGATTGTTTTAACTTCCTTAAATAACCAACCAGTACTGTTTTTCTTTTGAGGGCAGGCTGAATGTCTTTGTTTAAAGATATTTTATATTAGAGATCTATTTTGCTACAGTGTATTGACATTCATTATATGTTTGTATAACAGTGCTCACTCGTATGTCCCCCAAGAGAAGCTGTCAAATGAATTAATACTGTAAATGTTGCTTTCAACTAAATCATAGTGTATATCACTTATTAAAGGTTCGTATAATGCTCATGAATACAAGAAATGCAGAGGCTGAGTAAAGTTTTACGTCACTTCTTTTGTCATAGTCCCCAGGCACTGCACTTTGGCTGCCAAATGCTCATTTTTATAATGGGTCAGTTACAGAGGTCTAATTTTCCTAAGGCGATCAATAAGGTGTAACTTAAGCTTAAATGGATTCCTTACATGTTACATTTATTTCATGTAACTGTCCAAAACACACAAACCAGTGTGCAGCCTCCTTTCAGGCCCAAAAGCTTCTTGAGATAGAAGCTACACATTTTTCCACAATTTGGTAATAATGATGTTGTGAACATACCGAGGGTGACCAGCAGGGAAGTGTATGGCTCTTTAACTTCCTCTCCATCATTTTTTGTCTGCACTCTTGTCATCCTTTTAATGCTCTTTTCTTTTGCTCTTAGGTTATCCACTCACACAAAGTCAGTCCATTATGTCAGATTAATATTCAGCTGCAGTTTGTTTACCAGCTAACCAGTCAGATCAACTTCTCTTTGTGGCCTCTGTAGGAAACCACGTGGAGCTAAACTCAGTTTCTTTATATGCCATTTGCCTTCCTCTTTTTCTTCATCCTCCTAATCCCTGTCACCAACACACTTCCCTTTCTGAGCTGGAAGACAAATATTACATCAAAGTGTCATATGGTTTCAAAAAGTTTCTTCATCTCACTCTATCCCTTGCATTCTCTTCTGTCACACCAACTCTCTCCGTGTCCTCCTTCACCTTCTCTGCAGTCTTCCTTTTTTTCCTCCTGCCTAGCAGTGCCATTTTCAACATCCTTCACTCTCAGCAGAAATCTCAGCTTCTTAAACTTTGCCTCCTCCAGTTCCAGTTTGTCAGTGGCACCACCTTCAAACCATACATCATAGCATCTTCTAAACCTCCCTTTTCCATTTTGTTACCACCCTTCTGTCACAAAGCACCCCTGACACTCATCTCTGCTCATTCCACCCTGCCTGCATTCTCTTCTTCACCTCTCTTGTATACTGTTTCTTGCTTGGGATGGTTGACCCAGGTATTAAAACTGATCCACCTTCATTACTTCTACTCCTTGCATTTTATCATTCCACCTGCCTTATTGTCATTCACACACGTGTATTCTGTCTTGCTTCTACTGACTGTCATTCCTCTTCTCTGCAGTGCATACCTCCACCTCTTCAAATTCTTTTTCACCTGCTCTCTACTCTTACTATACATCAGAATGTTTTCTGCAAACATCATAGTCCATAGGATACTTCTGTCTGACCCCCATCTGTCAATGTGTCCATCACCTCTGCAAACAACAAAGGGCTTAGAGCTGATCCTCGATGTAATCCGACCTCTACCTTGAACCCATCTGTCACCCTTAACACACACCTCACCACTGTCTCACTGTCCTCACACATGTCTTGTGCCACCCTCATAATTCTCTGCCACTCCTGACTTCCTCAGGAAGTAATACCACAGTTCCTTTCTTGGCACCCCATCACGTCCTTTTTTAAGATCCACAAAATACAGTGCAACTCCTTCTGACCAACTCTGTACTTCCATTCCATTAGCACTCTCAAAGCAAACACCACATCTGTAGTACTCTTTCTCGGCATGAAGCCATACTGCTGCTTGCTGATCATTACCCCTCTTCTTAACCTAGTTTTAGCAAATTTGTCCCATATCCTTATGGTGTGGCTCAGTTTGATCCCTCTGTAGTTACTGCAGCTCTGCACATCACCCTTATTCTTGAGGATTGGTACCAATGCACTGCTTCTCCATTCTTTAGGTATCCTCTCATTCTCTAAGATCATGTTAAACAGTCCTGTTAAAAAGTCCACTGCTCTTTCCCCTAGGCATCTACATACCTCCACAGGTATGTCATCTGGACCAACTGCCTTTCTGCTCTTCATCCTCTTCATTGCTGTCCTCACTTTCTTCTTATGAATACTCTTCACTTCCCAGTTCGCTATTTTTCCTCCATGTGTCCTCCTGTCTCTCATTTTCCTTATTTATCAGCATCTCAAAGTACTTCTTCCATCTTTTCAATACACTCTCCTCACAAAGGTTCTGTTGTGTCCTAATTAGTATAAAACAAAATCTAACAACTCTTTCCTAGAAGAATTCATCATCTTATATGCTAGGTTCATTATTTCAGGCAAATAGATCAATGTCTCAAGGAAAAACACTATCATTTCGTGTGTGTGTGTGTGTGTGTGTGTGTGTGCATGTGCACATGTGTGTGTGTGTGTGTGTGTGTGTGTGTGTGTAAGGATTAAGAGGTGCGCAGGGTTTTGAACAGCAGCAGAATGCGGACTTGCTCCAAGAGGTGACAATTTATGCCGAGTCAGGCATCAATGCATCTTTCGACTCTCTCACTCCTGGCTTTCCCCTCAGCTCATACTCCATAAAACCAAGCCCTCCCTAAAAATAATTCATCTACTACTGCTTTCACATCAGAGTGTGGGTATCACCAAACTACTCACTGTCAAAGAACTATTAGATCTTATTGTGTGAGTGTATGCAAGGAAATATGTTTATTTCCCTAACTGAGTTTAAGCGACTGTAATCAGTGTTTTATGATAACAGTAGATCAAATGAGTACTTGAAACATGGAAGGAGCTACTTACAGATAATTTTTTTTGGTGTAATTATACTGTTGTTGGTTCATGAAGTAAAAACAGTCAGTTAGAGAATTGGAAATGCGATCATTTGCTGTCACATTAAGTCCTTTTTGAAGGTTATCCCTGTGCTTTTTCTACTTTTCATGTGTCTTTTCATGCCCTGTCATTTCAATGAATAACACTCAAACCCTGACCTTAACCCTAATCATTTCATGTGTCAGTGAACATAATGAAAAGACATGGAAAATGTGCCTAAAGTGCTCAGTGACTGGGGCTTAGGTTTTTGTGACACATTCTGAAATCACTGATTTCTCGAGGATCACAAGCAGTGTGTACATTTTCATTTTTACTGTGACTGTTTCCCTGAAATACACATTTTAGTACATATTAGATGAGACCTGATTTTTAAAAAAGATATTCTTTTTCATTCACTTTGAAAGTAAGGGTTTGGAAAAAAAACATACACTTAGTTTAAGTGTATGTCTTACCTTGTACTATTTTCCCTTTGTTTTTAATATTTATATATCTATCTAATACCTATATATCTGGTTGTTTCTGCATTAAAAATTTCAATCTTTTACTGACTACAGCACTTAAAAGGAAACATTTTACAGCCTTCGTTTACCTTTCTTTGATTTTCTCAACTAGGTTCACGCTCACTTGCTTTCCTTGCCTTTACTCAGTGAAAACAAGTTCATGCAAGAAATGAATTGCCACTTACTTTGATGCTTCTGCTCACAATTGGTAGATAAACAGAGTAAGTATGGAGAAAAGGGAAAGAGGGTATGAGGTTGAGAGAGAGAATTGTAGTAATGCCCCAATTGCAATCTGTTTCATGCAGCCCCTGTTACTGTTAGTGCTGAACTGGTTTTCAACCTGAAAACCAATTCAGCACTAACAACTAACAACTGACAATTGTTTTGACAATACTGTCAGTTTTAGTCATGCACACAGTAGTGTCAAAACTGCTTTGTGAAACTACATGTACAGTTTTTTGTGTTGCATATCTCTGACTCAGGAACTGTAATTGTGTTTCTTTCTCTTTCCTTTTTTTAGCTTTTATCTTCTATCTGTTTAAAATAGCTTTATCTTTCCACTTCTTACTCCTCACTCTGCTTTACTTATTCCCCCCCACTCTCATCCCTGCAGGTCTCTATCTGGACGTATTGTTGGAGGTGTGTGGTGGTTCTTCACTCTTATCATCATCTCCTCTTACACAGCCAACTTGGCTGCATTCCTTACTGTGGAGAGGATGGTTTCACCTATAGAGAGTGCAGAGGACTTGGCCAAACAGACTGAGATAGCCTATGGGACACTGGACTCTGGCTCTACTAAAGAATTCTTCAGGGTATGAACTATACACACACTGCTCATTTTTATTTGATTACTTGAGCAGTTTAACGTTTTACTGTGTTAACCCCTTAAGCCCCATGAGGTTAACTTCTTAAGCCCAATGCTCCCAAGACAGGGGGCAGTGGGCTTAAAGTTAAATTGCTACAAAAGCCATAATTTCTCAGCTGTTATTAAAAAACAACCACTTTTGTTTATGCAAGCAGCCTTATTTTGAGTAAGTCAAACACTCAAGTTTTCAAGAATACCATATATTTAATGATGATTTACAGAAAAGAATAGTTAAATTATTTCTTCCATATTGGTTAAGACAATAGCTTGAAAGAGCTTGACAGACGATGTAACAAAAGACAAACTCTTATTCAGGTTGATGATAACACAGATGTCCAGAAGATGATGAAATCAGCAAAATCCAAACCTCAAAGTAACAGGAACACAAAAGGGTAGAGGAACAGACACCAAGACAAAGACTGAGGGAAAGACAGGACAATAAGGAGAGATCACTTAAAGGATCTGAACATTAGTTACTGAGGTACAGAGTTTGAGTAATAAATTGTTTGGCGTTTAGATTGTCATAAGCAACATAGCAGTAGGGAGTCCAATAATAGCAAGAAGTAAGACAGTACCCCCACCTGGAGTCTAGTCTCATGGTGGAGGTGGAGATGAAGCAGGTGGAGACTTAGATGAGGATCTGAGTGACCAGGATGAGGTGGCAATAGGAAGGAGGGAAGTCATATGAACAGATGGAATTGCGTCTGAAAGCTTGGGAAAGTGGAAGTGAAATAAAGAATAGTGTATTTGTCAAAACACCCTGGAGCACAGGCAAACAAGTGAACACAGAACTTTCTTATAGAACTAATGCATGAGTTTCATATACACAGGAGGTAATCAGGGGAATTAAACACAGGTGTCAACAATCAGGACTATCAGACTAGAAAAGAAGCAAAACTGAAGACACCGCACAAGACATGAAAGGATAGCAAAGTAAAACAGGGTATAAATCACAATCAAAACTGAAAACATAGACACAAGACAGAACTTAACAGAAGGAATGGAACACAAGAATATGAGAGAGACATAGAGGGAACTATAAAATACCCTATAAAGCTCTATAAACAAAAACAGGGGATACAACTAAATGTAACAAGATCCAAAGGCTCAGCATGCCAAGAATGAATGACAAACAAAGCTAACAACAAACAGTGCTAAAAACAAAGAAACTCTGAAACCATCACCAAAATCAACCACAACTTAAACCTTTAACATAATGCCCAGGTACCATGACAGAAAAATATTTTAAGATTACTAACAGTTTTAACTACTAACATGCCAGTAAGGATATATGGGTGGGCTCAATTTTTTCTTATATCTAGCACATGCATGCGGGCAAAAAGAGCAATGAGTTGTAGAATCTTAAAGTCACCAAAAAATAACAATAATATTCCAGTTAGAAGCAGCAGTGTGGGAGGTATTGTCTCTGTTATTTGGCTATAGGCAAATCATAGCAGGATACAACTACTCTGATTGTAGATGGGGCAAGGACAAGTGACTAATAACAGTGTAAACCATTCTACAATAGTCCAAGTGGGAGAATAGAAATGAATGAATCACCTCTTCCTGATCTTCTGAAATCTGAAATGACTGGCTTTGAACTTCTTGGCAGTTTGTAAAATCCAATCAAAGGTCACAATAAGATTTTATAGGATTACACTGGACATTAGAAAACAGGGACCTGTGTAGTATTTTCTCAGACATATTCTAATCATGATTACAGTGGAATGATGTTTCTTTGCTACAGCCCTTAGCATTTAACCACTCTACTTTCAGGTAAGACAAAGCAATAAAACCATAATAATCCCAGAAGTGAATAGTAAGGCCAGTAAAGTAGGGGTGGACTTGCTGGACAGAAGAGGAGAAACAGAATATACCGCAGGGGGCTGTTACAATGAAACAGGGAACAGGAAAGAATAGCAGAATGGGCTGACCTAGCCCTGAGGAGACTTGTGGTGGCTTCACCCTTTGACCTTTTCACCTATGTGGACTGCAGTTGTATAGATGCTGCTCATAGTAGCACCCATGCACATGCACATAATGCTAATGGAAACCAAATTTTTCTGTAGATATTGGTTTGCCCATATTGCTGTTCTCCAAACAAATATTCAAATCTGGTTTTGTTCTTGTGCATGTTATGTGTATATAACCAGTTATGCTCTGTAAGAATGTGCACACTAGTATTTGTTTGGAGACAGAGGAAGAAGGGGGAGACTATAGCAGACTAGCAGACAGTTTGTGCTTCCGTTAGTGGCTCTGGCATCATCAACATAACGAGCAGGCTGAAATCTGTGGAGGGTGAAAAAGCAATTTACTCTCCCACAGCTGAGGGGGATTCACCACTACCATTAATTATGTGTATGTGTGTGTGTGTGTGTGTGGGTGTGTGTAAGAGAGAGAGAGAGAGAGAGAGAGAGAGAGAGAGAGATGCATGTGTACATTTATTATATAAGTTAGCATGCAAGTATGTACATTAAGCAACATATGCATGTGTCTTATATCAGTAAGCAAGTTTTACTGACATTTCTAGCAATTAGCACAGGCTTTATGTATGCCTATGTATAGAAAAAAGCGTTACCATATTGTGTATGCCTGAAGGTGACTTGCAGCATTCATTTTCCTCCTTCATGGCTATGCTCATTGTTAAAGAATCTGGAAAGAGTCACACCTTATTGTCACACATCCATCCCTCCAAGGCTAGACACTGCTTTATACATGCACATTTATTATCCTCATCTTTCAGTCTCACTCCCTTTGATAGGTGGATGGTTGGATGGATGGCTAGAGGTATAAAGAAGGGGATAGTGAGAAAGTATGATAGACTTTGGCAGACAGAGTAAAAAAAGAAAGGGCAGAATGGAGAGATAGAAAAGGTAGAATGAAGAGAGGCGGGGCCTTGTGATGTGCGTGACATTATTATGGGATAGGTGTCCGTCACGCACTAGCAACACACTGCCATTCCCCGGGTGCTGGTTTCAGTGGCTGAGGCCCTGGCTTGCAGAGAGACAGAATAACACTTTATCACCAGGAGTGAAAAAGAAGAAAGAAACAGTGCGCTTGTGGAGGATGACAGTTTGACTCCTCTGCTTGTTATTTTCATTCTTGAGTACACACAGTTCACAAACACAAAAACAGAGAAACAAATCAGTTCATGTACATACACGGACTGGTGCACAGAATTGCAAGACCACAAACATATGTATGGTATGTGCACAATATAATACCATATAATCTATCATGCCAAACAGATGTCAGAATCAGAATCAGAATCCTTTATTAATCTGAGGTGGGAAATTGCTTGAAGACCAGATGCTCCATTGGGTATAAATAAATAAATATATATGGATATGAACAGATAGAAAATGAAAATGTATAAACTGTATAAACCAATACATAAAAAGTGCACTTGTCAAAAAAAGTGCAATATGTCACATTAAGTACTATATATAGATATGACCGAAGAAAAACAATCCAGGTATTAAAATTTAATGACCACAGGTAGGAATGATTTTGTAAATGGACTGGTACTTATGTAGTGCTTTTCTACTCTAACTGAGCACTCAAAGCATTTTTTACTACAGGCCTCATTCATGCAGCGCTTTATTCTATGCCTTTAACTCTAATGCACACATTCACACGCCGATGGATACACTGGGAGCAATTTGGGGTTCAGTGTCTTGCCCAAGGACACTTCAGCACATAGACTAGAGAAGCCAGGGAGTGAACCAGCAACCTTCATGTTAGAGGATGACCCATTCTGCCTCCTGAGCCACAGCCACCCTTGTGGTATGCAGTGGTGCATCATGGTGGGATGAGTCTTCTGCTGATTGTGCTCCTGTGCCTGTCCAGCATGCCATGGAGAGGGTTTGAAGGATTGAATGTGCTCTGTAAAGCTCTCCTAAATTCATAACCACAAAGCAGATTAGTGTGCAGCTATCCTAGTCTTAAACTCATTTAAAGTGAGATTGATGCTTGACTTGTCAAGGTAGACATGGTGTCACATTTTAAATGTGGTTATACATTAAATGTCATTATGTGCTGAAGGATCAAAATAAAAGATAGAAGATACAGCACTCCATCAGCGGTGATATTTTATTCAAGGACTAAAAGAATAAAAATCAGCTCTGCATTATAAGAAACTGGAGCAACAAATCAAATCCAATAAAAACATACTTAACAATCTCCATATACAGTATACTTTGTTCAAATGCAACCACACAGTTGGTTTTCTTGTGCTTTTTGTCACTTTTTTTAACTTTGTCAGCATAATAAAGAGCACAAACATTGTTTTAATCCTCTCCCTTTTACATATCTGATTTTTCACGTTTGCCTCTGTAACGATAGCATGTTAATTTTAATAATAAATTTGCTGGTAGATAATGTTCAACCAGAAGTAGTAGTAGAAGACACATGGCACAAATGTGTTCAAAGTAGTAGACAGTTTGTAGAAGAAAAAATACTATATTAGGTCATAAATATAGAGTTTAGTCTTTAGAACTATAATGTAATTCATTTCTTTTAACTTTTCAAAATGAAAAGTTTTACATCAGCCTGTCTAGGGACAACAGATGGAAATTAGCTTATGGCTAAAATCTGACATATTTACATATTTTATGTTCATTAATATGTACTGTCCCTATTAAATAAATACATTTAAAAAATAAAAAAGTAAGTAATGTTTTTGGTGGGACCTATTTTGACTGGCAAATTAATGTATATTTAGCTGTGGTCAAGGTAATGACAGAACATACCCAGCGCTACAATACAGCTCACTAATATGTTTTTAACAGCTTTTGGAGAACACTGATTTTGTTTTTTTGGTTTTTTCATGGGACTGTATGACAGTTTGAATATAGAAAATGTGAAATGTATCCTTTAGAGATATCTACAGTAGACAGTCAGTATAATAGGACAGGTACAGTGACCGTTTTTTGTCAAATGCCATTTTATTGATTTACTTGAATGCAAAAAGCTCAAAAATGTGTGAGATGTTACCAGGCTACATTGGTTTTCTCATGTACAGCAGGTAGATTTAGAAAATTTGAGAAATACTTCCTTTTAAAATTGGCCTGCACATTGTCTGACTTCTCCTCACTTGACCGCTATAAGCTATGTTATTTGAGAAAGTATGGCCTTTTAGTTGTAAAACATTGCCCACTCATTCCTAATTAACCTTTGCTTTCTCCTTTTACCCTTCTTCCATGCTAGAGGTCCAAAATAGCCGTATATGAGAAGATGTGGTCTTATATGAAGTCTGCCGAGCCAACTGTCTTCACCAAAACCACAGCAGAAGGCGTGGCAAGGGTCCGCAAATCCAAGGGGAAGTATGCCTTCCTCCTGGAGTCCACCATGAACGAATACACAGAGCAGCGGAAGCCTTGTGATACCATGAAAGTCGGGGGGAACCTGGACTCCAAAGGATATGGCATTGCAACACCGAAAGGCTCACAGTTAAGGTGGGTGGAATAGTGTAACAATAGGAAACAGTAACAATGCTGATACTGTACTATTGCTGCGATATTCCACCTACCCTGCTGTGCCTTTTTTTACTTCGCCTAGATAAACCTCACACTGCTGTTCGGTGAAAAATTCTCGATCAAAGAATTGTTTACTGACCAAAATGATATTGACTCATTGTTACAAGTAGTAGAGTCATAAATTAACTGTAAATATTTATACAGTTTATGGATTTATTATTATTAACTACAAAAGCAAAAAGACAATGTGTGTTTCACCCAGCATCAGTGACAGACAAATGTGTTAAATGTGCAATACATTTGTTTCATTTTGGTTTCTCTTACTTTTCCCCCACTTCCTGGCTTCATTTTCATATTGTTTGTAAGTCTGTCTGATTTGCTTTACTGTATTTCCATCACTCTTCTGCTATCATTCTGTTAAGCTGAAACATGTTACTTCTATATCTTTATCCTGTGTCACTGTCATCCATACGTCCCTTTATGCTGAAATCTTTCCATTCTTTTCAGTTGCTTTTTCAATCACTTTTTCCCACAGGGCCACCTTGAAGGTACCTCTGTTCATTTGTCTGCTCTCATCTCCTTGTTTCTTCATATTGATTATGACAGTGATTACAAGAGATATTTATTTCAAGAGAATGACCATGAGGAGAAGTAGAAAGTCAGACTGTTGTCACTACTTCCAGAGCCATGGGGGGAATTTATAGACAATCAGGAAAGAAAAAGTGAGGAACAGGAAGAAGAGGGGCTTGGCCAATGGGGGGGATCTGAAAGAAAATTAAATGCAGGATTCTACAAAAAAATACTGAGCCACAAACAAAGGAAAACTGTTTCAGCATTTGAACCAGTTAAATTAGTAGACAATTGAATATTACAAAATTAAAGCCCAAAGAAAAAGTATATTCTAAAAAAGTATGCATAAACATGAAAGAGGGACCAAAAGATGGAGGAAACAAATGACAAAGTGACTGAATATGCACTGTAAAGTTGGTCATTTTATTTAGTTTTTCCCTCAGCAGATACTTGCTTCTCTGGCTTGTTAACTTGAGCTTTACAGTAACAGTCTCAATAGGTTTTATTGAGGTATCCTAGCAATGCACATAATTCATTTTCCAGGTGACTGTGACAGCAGTAAAGAGACTTTGTCTTCTCAATGTGACAAGTGCCTACTGAGGAAAAATTATTTACTAAATTCAGCAAAGCTGAACCACTTGCTCACTCCTCTCTCCTCCATCTATCTCTGTCAGCATTTCAGATTTTTCATATAAAAGGCAAAATACAAACAGTACATCAGCCTCACACCATGTCCTATAACTTTCCCCTGTGTATGGTGCAAAGTTCCTCAAGACCCCTTTCGCCCTGTAGATGAACTCTTATTTTACATATAAATTTTTAAAAAGTTTCTGTTTATGAGGGAAAAGTGACAGACAGCAAGTGGATAGGTTCCTTTTTAAGCTCCCCCAAAATACATACCTGGGACTATCCACAGTTGTCTCTGGCTTCTCTCACTCTGCGGAAACATCTACTTGCACATGGCTGTGAGTGTGCACGTCGGGTGAGCCTGCCTCTCCTCCTGGTACACTAATCATAGTGCTAAACTGTCCTGAAAATGTTGATGAAGAGCATGAATATTTTGATGATTAAAAATGAAAATTAAGTATTGTATACTTTCTGCTATATAACTACTTGATATGACTTTTAATATCTGACTGTTATTATTATACTTTACAGATATGTCTGAAATGTTTTCATCCATACCTCTTATGTTGATTAGATTGATCATGGCCTGTAGATAAGATCACCCCAGAGAACGCTGTCTCTCCTTGAATCTCTTGAATATCATTACTTTGCTCCAGTGTCCTATCAGATCATCAGAGATGAGATAATAGCTCCACATAGGCAAGTGAAGAAACAAAGGGCCAGACCAGCAAACAAGTAAGCAGTGACTGCAATGACCTTTTTGCAGAGATTAGCATTGCTGATTACAGAATCTTGCAAACAAAAGCAGAGTGTGGCAGCACAAGAAGAAAATGTCAGCAAAGTCTTTATAGTAGGTACCTTCAGATTCTCCCTTTTTTTGCAAGGGGTTGCCAGATGCCCTCATCCCATTTTGCTCGATCCTGGATAGTTAGCCCCGTGTCCCTGAATTTTGATTGGAGGTCAGTCCCTTCAGCAGTGTGAGCAGGAGGGCCTGGGTTTGGGACCAGCACTAGGAGCACACTGGCTTGTGACCCCCAGGGCAGGCTTGTGTATCATCCTAGTTATGAACCGGGACCTTTCACATGTGAGGCGAAAACCACTACACTATGGGGGACACTACAGGAAAGACTTCATGGGCAGATATAAAAATCAGAGATGCACCAAAAAGAAGAGAAAGGGGAAAAAATAATTTAAAAACTGACAGAATCATTCAGTTCCTACAGCCAAATTTTACGGTCTCATACTACATGTGGCTCTAAAAAGAATGCAAAAATGCTGATTTACCAATTTCTGGTTTATTTAAAATATTGGCAAGTTGAAGTAATAAGGATGTACAAAATCATTAAAAACATGCCAGGTATACAGAGCTTAGGTAATTTGTACACAGTGCACGGATGCTGGATAGTTACCCCTGTGTCCCTGAATTTTGTTTGGAGGTCAGTCCTTTCAACAGTGTAAGCAGGAGGGCCTTAGGAAACTGAAGACACACAAACACAGTCACATACATACACCTGTAGAGAATAGTGGGAAGGCAGGGGAGCAGCAGGAGGGGACATGAGCTCATCAGTAGGCTGCAGAGATCTGGTTAACACACTTTATACCAGTTATCTGATGCTCACCATGGAGCATCCTCTGTTAGTGCAGTCAGATACAGGAAAATAACCGAAAAGAGATACAATAGAAAGTAAAAACATATAACTAGATTTTTATTTTTTGTAAAACCATAAATTGTTAACGGAAATAAATGCTTGGTTTTTTTTTTATCTTTGAAATAGGAGGTAAATAAAAGAGTAATACTAAGAGAGAGCATTGTCTGGGGTGCGCTTTCTCCCTCTAACTCACCTGTATGTCTGACTTCAACCCACCCTGATTTCTGCTCCCTCTCCTTCTCCTTTCCCTTTCCTACTCCTGGCTATGGCCCCCATCCATCTTGTCTGTTTGTCCCTCCATCCTCTGCTCTGACCAAACTATCTTATCTGTTCCTCCCTTTTTACTTAAAGAAATGCGGTCAACCTGGCCGTGCTAAAACTCAACGAGCAGGGCCTGTTGGACAAATTGAAAAACAAGTGGTGGTATGACAAAGGAGAATGTGGCAGCGGGGGAGGGGATTCCAAGGTTAGCCCTCTCTGTCTGCCCCCCCCACCACTAGGTGACAGGGGCTGCTCACCAGCTGAGCCGCTAGTGACAGCCCCTGTCCTGGGAGTGTAAGGCATGCATCTGCCCTGGCAAAGAGTCAAGCAGCATATAGGGAGGGTAAAAGAGAAATTTAAAATCTCTTGAGACCACCTTCAGGTGCAAAAATAGACACAAGGTTGCATCTGTTGTCTGTGGTGTGTACTTCTGAGCTTGTTGATACAAATTAAAGATATTTTCTGGTAAAGAAAACCCTTAAAACTGATGTGTTTCTAAATTAATCTACTGGCTGAACCTTGTAGAAACTCATAACTAAATTGCTTGAAATTTTCAAAATAACTTATATTTCGAACCATCAGAGAAAAAAATGCTCATTTGCATGGAAATACATCCCTATTGTGAGTGGCCATCACAATAAATCAAGCACATCAAATGAAAATAACCACTTCAAAGGTGCTTTGCACTGATCTGGTAATATCCCTCTGACAGGACAAAGTGTAAAGTAATGGGAAGAGGTTTACATGATGGATAGCTGGAATAATAAAGAGAGCAATTACTGTCAAGACAAGAATATTTGCCCCCTAGTGGCAGCTCTGGGAAGAGTAGAGAGAACATGTACAGTGAAAGTCAAATATAGATGCCCCTGGGAGGCTCAGGTGGGAGGATGAATAATTGATAGAAGCAGAATACAATTACAGGATAAGGTTTCCTACATCTCCAGCTGGTGTGTCTGATTTAAACTATTCAGTGGATATTTAGATGTTTGATCATAAACAAAAGCACTGAATATATTCAAATTTTGACTTAATGACAGCACTAGAGGAAAAGTCAGGGAATCACTATAATTATGGATATCAGTACGTGGTTTTGTCCAAATTTCATACCAATGCATGCAGTTGTTGAGATATTTCAGTCACAACCAATGTGGTGTACTGACATCCTTAGACCCTTGCTGTTTGTGCAGCCACAAAAAATTACCACAACATGAATTAGGATTAAAGTATCTGTGGTTTTGGGAGGTCTTCAGTAGCAGATAAATTTTAAAGTAAGAAGAAATTTGATATTTCATTCAAGGCCATAAATGCCAGCTCTGTGAAGGTGCTAGAAGTAATATCAAGGCATCATCTAAGGAAACACAAATGTCTGTAAAGTTTTTTGTGCCAATTCAGTATTATACATGTTGAGATATGTAACTGGATAGTAAAAATTATGGCCTACTGCTAGCACTAAAAAGTCTGATGATTAGTTTTTGAAATCTTCACTCTCCCAGCCATCGCACAGAGCTAGCCTCATGCCAATAGTCCTGGCTTAACAGTATTTGCCTCTGGTTTTTTTAGGATCAGCTGGGGCAGCATGGGTGTGTTACCTAAAGTGACAAAGGTGGGTCCCACTCATATGTCTGTAGCTCACCTTAGCTCCTAGCTCCCCCCCCAGCCCCTCCTCAATGAGCATACACACATGTACTCAGTGGGATCCATGCTAGGTCACTTGATCTAAGCAAAAGTTTTTTTGTTACTGAGCTGTGCAATGCAAATGTGAAATACCCTAATAACATAAAATAACATGACCTATGATGTTATTTATGTTATTTTTACACGCGAAGAACCCCAGTAAACCTTGCAGTATTGAAACTGAGCGAAGCAGGCGTCTTAGACAAACTGAAAAACAAATGGTGGTATGACAAGGGAGAGTGTGGACCCAAGGACTCTGGAAGTAAGGTCAGTCTCACGCTGCTGTGGCCCGCAGAACGCTAGCCTGAAACTCTCATCTTGAATACGCTCCAGATTACTGCAACTACTGCCTTAGAAATAGCATTTTAAACACTCCTTCAATTTGCCTGAAACGTTACTTGAACATGCTTCACATTTGACTTAATGATGCATAGTGATTTCCCACAGAATATTTTTTCTATTTTAAATGGTGGACCACATTTACCCAATTTTAAATCCAAATAAAGAGAACCTCTGGTTCAGTCTATGTAGCAATCTGTGGCAATCCCATCTTCATATCAGTTAGTATTAGAAATTTATATATATTTGTACATATTGAATATTATCATCAGCCATTTTTCACTTTCATGTTTTTGTTTTAATTTCATATGGTAGCCCATTCCAGATGAGAATGGCACCGAGTTATTCTAGTTTCATATTTTCTTATTAGTTTTTATTTTTATTTTGTTTTGAGTTTTTGTTCTCAATTCAGTTAAGTTTCAGTTAGTTTCCACATTGGGTTTGCCTGTTTCAGTTTAGTTTTTATTATTTGAAAATGTTTAGCATTAGTATAGTTTTTTATTAGTTTTAATGTTAGTTTTAGTTCTTTTGATCATTATAATACGGATGGTATTTGTCAGGGGAAGATTTACGATGTCCAGATTAGAAATTGCATTACAAACACAACACTCTGTGAAAGTTATTGATCCTCTGTCATGTATTCATCTTGAGTCTCGATAAACAGAAGCACCAAAGCCTCATCAGATGGGCTGTCTTACTAAATTTGGCCAAACTGACAAAGACTAAAACTAAGGACATTTCCTATATATATTTTTATTTTACTTTAGTTATTTTGGTGAGCACACAGTATTGTTTTAGTTAGTTTTGATTTAGTTACACTTTTATTTTTATTTTAGTTAACTACATTTTTCTAATTTAATTTTAGTTTTTGTTTAGTTTAAGTTAATTCTATTAACCTTGAAATTGTTCTGTTTCTTGAACATTAGCAATATTATTTTTTCCAATTACTGGCTCTCGCTTTTTTATTTAAAATTTAATCAGGACTAAGGTGTCTTTTTTCCATAACACTGAAAATTTTTTATAATTTGCAATTTTAAATGTCCAAAATTGTATCATTTTCTTGAACCTTTCCTTGAAAGAACTCAGTTGTAGAGTGTAATACTTAGTTGCTACACTCAATTAACTAGTTAAATTAATATTATGCAAACCCACCCCTAGAAGGTGGTCAGCAAGCAGCAAAATGTGCAGTTTGTCTACAGGTAAAGATGAAATTTAAAATACATCAGTGATAGTTTACAAGATATCAGTAATAAATATTACACAGGTTTACAGAGAGAAATTAGTTTCTACAGAAGTCAATAACAGTTTATAGCTAAGCTAACAGAAAAAACAATGTTCTATAGTTGGTCCCTAGTTTTAGTGTAATTAGTCTGGTTAAGCATAATTACCAAGAACCAAATTACTATTTTTTTCAGGAACATTAAAAATTGGAAAATGACACACGAATGAGCTAAGATATGGCCAAATTTATACTAGTGCTGCATTTTTCAAAATTCCTATTCCAAGTATAAACACAGTTGGTAGACAGATTTTTAGAATTTTTACAATATAGGATACTGTTGGTCAAAATTTGACTGCTGGAGCCTTTACCATTAATAAAATGGATAGAGCAAAATATAATCCCTGCTTAGAATAAAAATTCATTCTACAGATTAAGGGATTTTTATGTCTTTTTGCACTAATTTGCATACTAACATTTCTAGAAAATCTAGAATTTTTTGTAGTTGTATTGCTTGTTATAGATTTGTAGTATATTTGTAGTGACAGCAGATTTTTTAAATTAAAGTTTATATAAGCAGAACATAATAATTTGATCATGCATAATAGTGTCGTAATTTCAATAACCGTGATGTTAAACACAATTTGTGTCTGAATATTTTTCTGGGACAATCTCCATTTCTCTTTCTTACTTAGTGTACCCTGTTTTCTCTGTCTGCTTTTTCCCTCATTTTTCCTTTAATCTGATCATTTCCCTATCCTGTCTGTGCACTTCTCTGTCTCTATCTCTCCATTCCTCATTACACCCTTTAACTCCTCACGCACTCATCTAAATTTGACCCAACATCATGAGTCTATTCTACTTCTTCCCTCATCTTTCTATTCAATTCTTTCTTTCCTCTCCACTCTTCTTGTCTACCCATCATTTATCCCTACTACCTTCCCTAACATCCAAACATTCACTTTTAAAACATGGCCTTGACTCCTCCCTCCCTTCCCCCCCCTCCCTCCCATCTCTTCAGGACAAGTCGTCCCAGGCTCTGAGCCTATCCAACGTGGCCGGGGTCTTCTACATACTTGTGGGCGGCCTGGGCCTGGCAATGCTGGTGGCCCTGGTTGAGTTCTGCTACAAGTCACGAGCCGAAGCCAAGCGCATGAAGGTGGACCTTAGCCCCCCCCACTGCCCCAGCCCCTCCCCCAGCACCCAGAATCTAGCCACTTATAGGGAGGGGTACAACGTGTACGGCTCCGAGGGGGTCAAGATATAGGGGTAGGATTTAGAGGCTCACATATAGGTGGGGTAATGGTGGTGTTGAACATGGTGGTGGTGCTGTAGATTTTGTATTGTTGAGGCTGTCGCAGCAGCCCCAAGCAACCGTATTGTTCTTCATGTGGTGATGAGTATGTGGTCAAGCATTGTGGAACCAATGTACCTCTTTATTTTTTATGTTTTATTTTGGCTGTTTCGTCTATTTGTTGGCAGAATATTTTCTTAGACTTTTGGGTTTAAATTTGGTTTGCGTTTGTCATGGTTATATCACCCTGGACTAAACTGGGGCTAGATTTGTGTGTCTACAGATTTGGTTCCATCGTCTTTGGCTGCAGATGATGATGGTGATGATGACAGTGGTGGTGATGCTCTTGGCTAATGACTTGTCTAGGCACCTGCATTGTAAATGTAGTTAATTATTAACAAAATGTTGAAGCAGTGATGCACAATTCCAGTGTTAAATACATTTTTCCTTTAAAGCTTTTTTTTGATTTTTTATGAATTAATTTGCTAATTGTTCTAAAAATGTCAAAAAATAGTAAATTTCTTTGGTATTTTATCTGACCAACAATGCAAAATCCTTGAATAGTGTGTTATCTTATTTCCTATCAAAGTAAACCGGCTTATTCTCATTGTTATTCAGTTGAGAGAAATTAATTAAGCAAAAGGTTTAAACAATTAAACAAAACAAGAGAATTTAAAAAAACAGCAGCGAATACATTTTCTGGTCAACTGACCAATGAATTAACTTTGGTTTTAACTGAATATTCTACTGCTCTCTTATTGATCTTATTGATGTTAGAATGGAATCTGGAATTTTGATACGTAATTTCTAACAATAATTAAAGATGTATTTAAAAATCTCAGGTTTATTAATACCAAAAACTTCAACTCTTTATCTACTGGTGTTGGAGTATTTTCTTGGTTAAACTTTTACAAGGTTTTAAACATAGTCTATTTTTGGTATTTCACTGTCCTGAGAGCAAAAGTTTGTTAATTTGGCGGTCCTCATTAGAGCCTGTGACTGCTTCCAGCTACAAATTAATTAGTTACAGTGTGGACACCAATTATCATGGATTTGGGTCTGACTAAAATATTTTTGCCCAAAATATGATAGGCATCTCATGAAGAAAAACATTATTAAGATATTTTTATATCAGTAGTATGTCCAGTTTTTCAGTATATCTAGATGTCTCAGTACTCCCTCTGGGACCACTGCAATACCAGAAAAATGGATAAAGTGGGTTGTGGATTGCGCATGAACACAGATAGAATTGTTATTTGTTTGGTCCCTGATGAAGCCAGTTCATACTGAGCTAGTTCAAACTAATTTAGCAAAGTTTTTACTGTACCATATTCCCCTGAAAAATTGACATCATTTCCATTTAAGGAGCACATATAATCAGCACAAGTACTGTATATGTTCTTAAAGGAAAAATAATGAAATACCAAGGTGAGTTTTCTTTTAGCCAACAGCAGCTTTTTAAATCCTTTAAATTTTTTGTCTTTTGATTGTAATCAGGCTACTTATTTCTAGTTAGCTCTAATCTTATTCAGTTCTCTCGGTAATCCAAAGGGTGGCTGTATATGGTATGTTTACCTTTATTTCAAGTGAAAATTCGGAGTTGGAATACAAGTACTTACTATATCTGCACTATATTTTCTGTGTACCAGTTAGTGTATATAAATAATCTGTGCCCAATACCTAAATTCACTCCTTTTGAATTTTACCTTTCTTGAGCTCTTTTGGCTTTTAATGACACTGTTTATTATCTATACTATGTCTATATTTTGTCATCCATTAACTGGAGTTGTGCACCCTTGCTGCAGATGGATAAAAAAGGCACTTTGGCTTATTCCAGCCCTGATAATTTCAAAACAGCCCAGTTACTTATCTAGTGTGAATTCAGAGGAATAATTGATGAAGCAAATACTTCACATGGAACTGCTACTCAGTGATGCGGCTACAACAACACTCACTTTTATTGTTTTATTCAACAGCAATTATCTGAAGTGAATAGAAACAGCAAACTTCATTTTATCGACCTGTTTAACAAAATATTCACAGACATCATGAGGTTTGATGCTCACCTTGAGAAAAGTAGCAGGATCGATACTTAGGAAACAAAAATAAAGAGCTCTAAATGCACAGACAATGAATACTGGCCATTAACATACATTGCCAATTTTGAATGAAGTATAGAGATTGCCAAGGATAAACCACTTTGAGAGCAGACCATTTTGGACCACACTCAAAAGCAATAATACTGATGTTAACAGCAATTCGCCAAATGGTTATAGTCTGCGATACATCAAATAGAAATAGTACCATACACACCCAGACACACCAAAAAAATATATAGGTTCTTGAAAAATACCACATTTTCACTTTAATTCTAAAACCAGCATGACAGCCTTTATTTAAAAAAAGAGATCCTTACCTAACACAGTATTATTATCATATATTGTCTTCTAATTTAGATACTCAAAAGTTCATATAAGACTATTGCTTAGAAGCAGAACATTTTTTTTTTAAGTTTAAGAAGTGTACTTTGAATTGGAGTCATGTTTCTTGTAAATTATACAAATTATTGACTCTGGAAAGTCAATGCTTTCAATGTAAAATCTTCTAACTTAAGTTAGTGGGAGAGAAGTTTTAAGTGTTGATGAAACATCCGAGAGTAGCTTGTCTGTGTGAAGTGTCACCCGACTCTGAGCAGTATAGTCAGTCACACCCTCTCTATAAATCTGAAACCTTGAAAGAAAACTCAGTCTTTCCTGTTATCCCTTTGTCTTTCCAAGGTCCTCACTATTCCAATCCTATCCTTCCAAATCCACACCTGAGTCTTTCATATTATTGAAACCCAGAACACAAAAATGCATGGTCACCTATGAAATGCAGATGTCTACAACACAAACCCTTTTGCCTACTACGTACATGTCTGTTGATTGTTGCCTGCTTCTGTATGCTACTGTAGCATTTGCACAGTGTGGTAGCCTTTTAGTGAGATTTGAATGTGCAGTGAAGTGTGCTTTCACACCTTGTCTGTTTAAAGTAATTCAAAAGAAGATTACAGCATTTTTCAAAAATAAAAAAATAGATAACATCACATCAACATATTTTTTCTGATGTTCTCTAAATAACCCATAATTTGATGCAGAAAAACAAAACTTAAAGGTTTCCTGTGGAGTTTTTTTTAACCATTAGTGGCACAGTATACCATTGTTTTTATTATTTGGTCCCTATTTTATTTGACTCATGCGCAAGAGTGCACAGTGCATGTGCACTAAGTACTAAGTATTTGTTTAGTATAGCAATTCACAAAGCAGGGATGAAGGTACTAGCAAGGAAAATATAAATTGGATTTCAGTCAAAAGCACTATAGGGAAAAGATGTTATTTCCAGTTGCGGTAGTTTATATTTGGTGGGCATGGCTGTCTTCTGAGACCTACCTGTCCTTTCGTCTCCATACATGAAAAGGCAGGATGAGTACAAGTAAGGGCCTTCATATAGAATTGAGTAGATTTTAAGGACAACATATTGTATATGACATAAGACAGACATGAAAGGAGGAGGTGAGGTAGAGGTGGGTTGCAAAGTTGCTTGTAGATGCGCACTAGTTGTGGGAAGGCTAAGGCATCATAAAAAGCAATAAATTATATCAACGTTGATTTGGTTCTTGTTTATTTCTTATGAAATCACAACTGAGATAAAGGAGACATGGAAATTCAGATGTTGTAATCAAAGATGAAACGACAAAAGTTCTCCTATTCTGGAGCAATCCTACTCTCTAGGGCACTACTTTAAATGACATTAATTTAATAATACCACAAAACCTCTCTGATTAATTATTTTCAAGGCCAAATTGTTTGCTTTGTCACCTCAGTATATTATTTATTTTTTATGTCATGGATACATATGGAGAGAGAGAAAATCTATATCACAAAAATGATATGTAACAAATCAAATTTATTATAATATGAGTATGGTCAGTGGTGGATTAAGTGCTTTGAAAATGTGTTTAACTGAAATTCATTCTTCAAGCAACCAACCCCCACCTGCCACAATTAACAGTTTGCAAACCTAAAACCTCAGCAGATAGACATGCTTTTAAAAAGCATTAAATGTGTTTGTTTCCTATGACACTCCACAGGTCATCTTTAAAAATTGTTTTTAAAACATGGCATTTTCCAGTAATGAACTGAAGTCCATATGCAAAGTCAAAGTCAATTTTAAAATGTTTTGTTTGTTTGTTTAATAAAACAAAGAAAGCTTTATGACTCCATCTAATCACATTTGCTCAATATTTTACTAGAAGAGACTCAAAAATATGTTTAGCTACATGCAACCTTAGTAACTACTGAGTATGACGCTTCGCTTTTAATTGAGGGGATACATAAAGAGTGAGTGATATTGAAGCAATCATGAAGTAATGAGAAACTGCTTAGTAAATTAATGTATCCCAGCTGGTTATTTGGTAAATAATCATTTTCTACTGTAAAATCCACCATCAGGAGATAGTATGGAACAGAATCAGAATCAGTAAACTTTATTAATCCCAGGGGGGAAATTGCATAAAATGCTGAATAACTCATCAGTTATTGGTTCATTACTTATCTATGTATTTACGAACTAAACAACTGTTCATGTCCCTTGTTGTTAAGTGCTGACCACACTTGTTATACTGAGTAATCTAACAATCTTTTTGAGTATTCCCTGTTCAAATATAGCAAGAAAAATACTGATTAGAATTCTTCAAAGCTCAGGGTAGTATTTTTGTAGTGATTTTTACTTCTGCTGAAAAGTCTTAAATTCAGAGATGCATATTGAATAATTTTCCTAAGATTAACGGAAACTATAAGTACACATTCAGTCTAAGAAACTGGAAGTAGGAAATGTTTTCAATTTTTGTTTGATCAATAATTTAAAAGAAGACTCAGTCATCAAAGTAGTTGCTGATTGGATTAATAATTAATTAAATAAATTTTCTGATTGCTTTAGCACTAGTTTGCTTATGAAATGATATAAACGTTAAAACAATCACAAGAATGCAAACAGCAAAACCTTCTTAGTATGAATTTAGCTACTCAAAATATTTTAGTTATGTCTGTGATTGTGCCCTCAGACTTGTGTGTAGTGTGTGTACAGGCACATGCATGTGTAAATGCTTTTTGTGCATGTATTTATACAAAATTCATATGTGTTTATGTTGTGATTGCATTGCTTGTACTGTTTTTATGTTTATGAGATTGATTTTTCAAACAATATCTCCACTCTGCTATTCCCATCCCTTCTCCTGTCCTCCCTTTACTCTCTCCTGATATAGCTGTCTTTTTCTGAAGCCATGCGGAACAAGGCTCGTCTGTCCATCACAGGAAGTGTGGGGGAGAATGGCCGTGTCCTGACGCCAGACTGCCCCAAAGCTGTGCATGCTGGCCACGCCTCCCTCCGACACCCCGGCCTTGCAGTGGTCTCCTCTGGACTGCCCTGAAAACCAAAAAACACCTGCCGTGCCTTAACAGTACACACATATACAGACGTTGACATGGATACAAACACACACGTAGAGAAAAAACACACCCGCACATACATAATTATAGCTACAGAAACTCAAATATTCAGAGAAACACATTTTTACACAAACACACACTGCATCATCATTTCACTTTCCTGCTGCCACTGACTCATTTTACAAAAGACTAATAAAATAGAGCTGTGGAGTGAGCAGTGTAGAAACAGAACAATGGACAACTATGATATCACACTTGCCTGCAGCATCTTTTTTAATTTTTGGGAGGATGCCATCATGATATCGTCGAACCATCGGGAAAGCCAGCACAGATTTACATGAACTATGAGCTGTGAACATGACCATAGAACTGATCATGATGATGATAGTGATAAAGATGATGATCACAGCTGACAGTTACAAAAATTCAAAATAGACAACCAAACAACTTTGTTCCTCCTCTCTCTTTTTGGACAATGTTGGCCAATAAGCCACGCCCCTAACAACGCCTTACTAAGACAGGTAACATTGTTTTTGTCATCATCATCATCATGGTCATCATCAGTTTAACTTGCCTGCAAAGACTGAGTTCCAGGTAGTATAACCATTAGGAGACCAGAAAACTGTAAGCTTGAACATTTGGACTGTGCGAACCTGCTACTTTGCCATGGACTGTTCAAACTGAATGAAAATGCTTTCGTACTACGCATATAGAATGATTTCTCGCACCAAACCAGCGAGTTAATCAATATAGAACCTCCAAACACAGAATACACATGGGTTTGTCAAAGAAAAATGTAGTAATTAATGGAGACCTTCATCAACACCATCATCATAACAGTAGAAATTCTAAATAGCAAAATGATGAGTACCTCTTGCTGAGTGGCAAATGTGAAGCTGAAGCTGCATATCCAGAGATAAATAGAAAAAAATTAAATACATGGGCAGATCTCAAATGGCTTCCTAACAAAGTGTTTCTCAATCCAAATACTAGGATCTTACAGAACTGATGGAGAGAAAAAATACATAGTTCAAAATATATGAAATAAAATATTTTAAATTTGTAAGCAAATTCATTTTCCAGCTATATCTTGAATAATTAATCTAAATAGCCCAGCAATGGAAAGGCAACTGAAACTTGAACTACCAAGGGCAACTGGTACAATTTCCAATTTTAGATTCTAATGGGCAGTTTGGTTGTTATTTGAGATCCTCTGTCTTTTCCAGTCACTGGGAAAAGGTACCATATCAGAAAGCTTGCTTTTTAATACTGTTGTAAATAACTGTGTAGCAAAACAAAATTCACCTGTCTTTTTTAATCATCTTAGATAACAATTCATTGCAATAATGAATATAAAAAATGCCACTACTTGTAATTAAGATAAAATCTTTTTTTATAAATCTACATATTATATATAATACAAATATATATATATA
>VUQH01051667.1:35909-46044 GCA_015106775.1 Etroplus canarensis | reverse complement strand
GTCTGAATCTGAACAGAGCAGCAGAGCCTCCAAGTCGATCTTCTCCTTCCTGAAGATGGACATGAACTCACTGAGGCTCTGAGAGGCCAGGAAAGTCTCCAGAGGACTGTTCTCTGGCTCCATGTCCTCGTCCAGCCCGAGGTCGGTCTCCTCCCAGGGCAGCTCCTCCAAGTTTCTTTCTTGAAGACTCAAGGCGCTGCCAATGCTGTCCTCATCAAAGCTGGGTGAGCGCTGAGGCAGGCTTCCTCGCAGTCGGACGTTAGGTGCTCTCCCCACAGGTTCACTCCCGATGACGCTCCCTTCATCCCGCGCCCCGAGCCCAAACATGCCTCCGCTCAAGTAGTTCCTTCTGAACACCATGGTCCCAAGCCCGGGCCGGGTGAAGAGGGAGTCACGACCTGAGTCGGCGCTGATCTCTGAATACGCGGCCTCATGGAGGCCTGGGTCACTCATGGCACGGGAGACGGCGTCGGCGTCATCTTCATTGTCGTGGGGGAACATATCACGGATATTGAGTCGCGACCGCTCTCTGGGGTTGGCGTAGGTGCCCTGTTTGAGGAACATGACGTCATTGCCAAGCTGCAGGCCGGACAGCGAGCGCACGCTCTTCCTTCCATCCTCGTAGATCTTGAACGTGCCGTCGACCTGCTTCTTCTTCTCCAGCCTCTTCTGTATCTTGGCCTTGCCCTTGGCTGTTGAATGCAGGGTGGCCTGAAAGTAACAAATCAGAAACTGAGAATCACCAAGGCTTTTTAAAAAAAAAATTAATGTCCAGTCTCAGATAGTGACAAAGTCCTGCGATGTGTTTCAGTGGCCTCAGCTAACAGACTTTCCAGTTATTCATTCATTTTAAAATTGACCTTTTTCATGTTTTCTTACTTTCTGTCATATATTGTTAATTAGTATGTGTTCATAGCGACCATGACCAAAGTTTTAAATAATGAAGTCTGATATTTGTAAGCATCGTGAGACAAAAGCTCAGGGTTGAAACTGATGTAAACACTCAGCTTTTTTCTACTCTTGGATTTGTACGATGTCAGTGAAAGAGGATATTCCTGATATGGTCATCTCAAGCGCACAGCTTTGAGTGTGAGCACAAAAGCCCCACCCACCTGTTGCTGAAACCTATGTATGAGGGGCAGCCAATCAGAGAAATGTCGGCTTAAAGTAGGAGGAGCTAAAACAGTTTATGTCAGACAGAGGATGAACTGAGGGGGTGCACCAAGGGCCAAAAAGGGATTATTTTGAAGCTGCTCTAGTGGAGTCCAGTAATACAAACATGGTCAAACATAGTCAGGCCTCTTTAAAAAAATGGTTAACGTTATCTTTTCCTAACTCTCACTGAGTAGTTCTAGCACTTTTTATAACCATTACCACAATCTTACTTGATTTAGTCAAATTCTTTAGCAGACTTTGATGGTACCAGATGAAAAAATTCTCAATAATGAGTACAATCTTAGCTAATCTACCTGCAGTCTAAGGACATCTGTTAATCTATAATCAGGCTTTTAATGCCAGAAACGTCATAGAGGAGAAGCTAATGCTAAAACAGAGCTTTGTTTATCTATTATCTTCAACCTTAACATAAAGACAACCACCTGCGAGTATGGCATGCTGGAGGTGACCGTGTTGAACTTGCGGCTCAGCGTGCTGCTGCTGGTGTAGCTGGAAAAGCTAATAGCATCCAGGTTGTCAAAAGCCGCCGACTCCTTCATGAACTTCCTCTCCATGCGGTCATGGTGCTTCTTCTGGAGCTTTGCGCAGTCTTTGATCCGACGCTCAGCGGCGCGGAACGCCTGGTCCTTGAGTTTGCCGACCAGCTTTGGGTTGAGGGTGATCTGCTTGGCAGCGATGGAGTCCAGGTAGCGTACGCAGTCCATGTGGCCCTTGGTGGCGGCCATGTCCAGCGGTGTGTGGTAGTCGTTGTCCAAACACCACGTGTTGGCACCAAAAGCCACCAGGAAGGACAGGCAGTTGTGGTGGCCGTTGGCAGCTGCCAGGTGGAGTGGTGTGTTTCCCCAGATGTCGCATTTGTCCGGGTCACCTCTGGGAGGCAGAAGAGGAGACGAAAATCTCGAGTTACACACGAATAAATTCACAAACGGTCCACTTACTCAGACAACTTCTAATATTATACTCCTTGGTGCCACTGCCCAATCAAGAACTGGATATACTCATGAGAGCGGCTGAACAGCAGGCGGCTGGAGCATGTGTGCTAACAGCCACACAGGGCTTAGTTAGCTGCGATAGGCTAAGGCTGGGGGCTTCTTATGACGTGCTGGGCATTTCTTTTCCACTCACCTCTTTTCACTCCCCACGCATTTATTTGTTACTGCTACATGTCATTAAACGTTGTCTTCTCTCTGCCATAGTCTGTGTCTCCATCCACTGAGCCTGGTTCTGCCAGCGGTCTCTTCCTGTTAAAAGGGAGTTCTTCCTTCCCACTGTCGCCAAGTGCTGCTCATAGGGCATCATCTGATAGTTGGGGTATTCTCTCTAATACTGTAGGGTCTTTGCCATACAGTGTGACGCACCTTGAGGCAACTTTTGTTGTGAACTGGTGCTAGATAAATAAAACTGAACCGAACTGGATATGTGTGCCTGAGGTGGCCATATTCATCATACAGATCCAGGAGTCAAAAAAACCTGCCTGAACCTGAATGTTTAGAGCAGGCTGAAGTATCACAGGGGTTACTTGAAACACTGGCCGTGATTATAAGTATCTATCGTTGTAATAGTATACAGTTGTGAACATTTTTTCTTACAGAACTCATGCAGTCCTGTGAAAAACTAAGTACACCCCCATGATTCAGTAGTTTGCAGAGCCACCTTTAGCAGCAGTAACTTGAAGTAATGTTTTCTGGACAGCTTTATCAGTCTTTACAACGCTGCTTCAGTTCATTGAGGGTTTGCAGGCATTCATTGACGCTCAGCTCACTGAAGGTCCCACCATATGAGGCGTTTGTGCTGAAATGCTGTGGTCGGTTTTCAACATCTACACTGTGATCTCGTCTGTCCAGCGGAGTTCTAGAAGTTCTTCATCTTATTCAGATCCCAGCCTAAGCCGTGCTGCCATGTTCTTTTTAGGGAGAAGAGACTTTCTCATGGCAACCCAGCCACAGGGGCCCACAAGCAAGTGTACTCCTAGTGCCGGTCCCAAGCCCGGGTAAATCGGGGAGGGTTGCGTCAGGAAGGGCATCCGCTGTAAAAATCTTTGCCTAATCAAATATGTGGATTCATAACATGACTTCCATAATGGTTCGGTCGCGGCCCAGGTTAACATGGAGGCAGAGGAGTTGCTGTGGTGACCCCTAATGGGAGCAGCTGGAAGAAGAAGAAGACTTTCTCGTGGCAACCCTCTGAAACAAGCCATACTTGTTCAGTCTTTTTCTAACTGTATAATTATGATCTTTAACATTTATCATGCTATCAGAGGCCTGCAGAGTCTGAGTTGTAGCTGTGGGATTTTTTGCAGTTTCTCTGAGCGTTGCAAAGCCTAACCCTGGGTGGGCTGTCCACTCCTGGGAAGATCGTGGCACCTGAACGCTCCAGACCAGCAAACTGCCAAAACTTCTGCTTTTATAAAGGCGCTCACACTGGCTGATGATCAGCTGATCGAAAGCATTTGATTAGCAGCTCCTGGCTGCTGCTCGACCTCCTAATTCCCATGGAAGCGTTAAGTTTGCACTTGTGCACAGAGTCCTGCGAAAACTTTCTGTTTCACTGCAGACATGACAGGATACATCCATCTACGGTCATTACAAGCAAGTTTGCAATCTTTTTCCAGCCCCGTCAGTGTCAGGATTTCACTGGAGTGTAGCACTCACACAGATATTAGCACCATCTCAATGCACGAGTAAGATTACCACCGCCACCAGAGGGCGACATGTTGATTCTGCCTCCTGCAGCTGCGGCTGTGTTAAAGTGCCGTAAACTCTCCTCCTCTTCCCGTTTCCCCTCCTCCCACACGGCCCGGTCCCGATCAATAATTGAAACACAGCAGGTTAAACGTGACAGAGGCGACTCTGCATTATTTATCCCCCACACCCAGAGACTTTTTTTCGCAGACACCCAGCGGCACTGTTACCGCACACCGCCGCAGGGCCACCACCTTTACCAGCACCAACCCTGATTTGAGTTCCTGTGTGCGGCGCTGCACCCTGACAGAGCGTGGATTTGACATTAGACAGGGTGGTTCAAAAAGATGGACTCAACTGCAGTGAGGTATATTTCTTGATGGCGACATGGGAGAGTTACGCAAGGTTGCAAATGGTTGGTTGGGGTCTTTTAAAGCTCTCAGCCCCGCCCTTTCCTGTGGCAAACGTTTCATTCACGGGCGGATCGTGGTTACAGAGATTTTTAAATCGGGTCCGTCTTTTTTGATACACCCTGTGTATCAGAGACAAAGTATGTGGGTGTTTATTTCCCCTGTCAGCTGAGAGACCAATGAAGCAGATCATGTGGCGAGGGTAAGCAAAGTATCACTGTAGAAACAGAGAAAGAATCACACTTAAGTAACTCAAACAGTAACTTGAGTCTCTGAATCAGAGATGACAGCAGTGGTTACTCGAAACATCCCAGCAAATATGGGACAGCTGCTCACGGTATGAAGCCACAAACTCCACCGCTGAAGGACAGGTGTTGATGTCATTTTCATGTATAACAGGGGGACACAAGCCCCTCCGACCACGGAGGGTTGCATCAGGAGGGGCATCCGGCGTAAAACTTCTGCCAAATAACCGATGCAGATTAATCCGCTGTGGCGACCCGTTGGGGAAACTACAAGGGAGCGGACGGAGGTACATTTTATGAAATGGCATCCAGTGGGTCTACGTGAAGTGGCCACACAACATCCGCTTCACACAGGCCTACTGGATGCCCGTTTCAAAAAACGAGCAACAGTGGCTCAGTCCGTTGGGAAACTTAACTGGAAAAACCAGAGGGTTGCTGAGACAGCTTTTACTTCATCTTATTTAACCTTCAGATATGAAAGGCTGAGTGATTTTGCTAAGACCTGTTTAGATTTGTCATCCATGTGACCAAATCAAAAATGTGTCGTTTGCAGTAAAATTTTCATAATAGTTAATCTGCGTGGTACTGGGTTGGTCCCGCTTTTGTCTTCAGAACTGCTTAAATTCTTCTTGGCAGCGATTCAACAAGGTGCTGGAAACATTCCTCACTGATTGCTGCAGATTTGTCGGCTGCACATCCATGATGACAATCTCCCGTTCCGCCACATCCCAAAGGTCCTTCATTGGATTGAGCTCTGGTGACTGTGGAGGCCATTGGAGTGCACTGCCATGTTCAAGAAACCAGTTTTGAGATGATTTGGGCTTTGCGACGTGGTGTGTTATCCTGCTGGGGGACTGGACGTCTCTGTAGATTGCTGCCCCTGGGACCTGGATGGATGGATATTTCCATACTTTGTTGTGACTAAGTCATCCTTAAAATGGGTCTAGAACCAACTGAAGATGCAAACTGGATCCCACAAATCAAACTTAATGTCAGGAGAGCAATAAAATCATTCCTCCAGCTCTGAGGGTTCACAGTGGTCCATACGGCCAAACTGAATAACTGGGCAAGAAGAGCTTTGGCCATGAGGTGATTATGAAGTCAGCAGTCACTCTAATATCCTCTGCAGAGATGGAGAACCTGCAGAAAGGACGAAAATCTCAGTAAAACTCCATCACTCAGGTCTTCATAATAGAGAAGTTAGACTGAGGTCAGGCTGAGTCAAACCAAAGTCCTTCTAGAAGCAAGTCTGGCAACTTCAAACACTCCCAAAACACTCATTTGGGCAGTTATCTGTCTAACTGCATTTAAAAGACTCAGAAAGGAAGAGAAGAACCATTCCCTGCTTCAGAACGCGGCAACCTGAGACTGTGAGGTAGGTTCACCTTTCAGCTTCACAACGAACTGAAGCAAACAGGCGAGACAACACTGGAGTCGTTCCAGGGCAAGTCTCTGACCGTCCTCGAGTGATCCAAGTCCACAGTTAAAACATCTGTGAATAAACCTGAAGACCTCAGCTTACAGATGGCTCGCACCAAATCTGCCGGAGTTTAAAAGGATCTGTGAGGACTAATGGAAAATCCTTGAAAGCAACAGGTCATAAGTCTGATGATCCACATTGGGGGACCTGAACCCTCGTCTCCAGGGTGAAAGTCCTGGCTTACCAGCCACACTTCCTCTAAAGACCAGCTTCTTTTACTCTTAAAATCCGCGAGCAACCCATTCTGCCTTTTAGATAAAAGGACTTGCTGCGTGGTTAGATTAAAATGTTTTTCAGTGCAGGTCGGTCAGTTCACCATCAAGACGGAAATATCTAGATTTTGGCAGAAATGGCATCAAATCTGGGCCAGTCGGTGCTGTGCAGACCTGCTTACATCAGTTACTCTGAGGCAGAGACAATTTCATCAAGGCGATCCCAGGTGAGGACACAAGCCCCTCTCACCATGGAGAGCTGCATCAGGAAGGGCATCCGGTGTAGAGCATCTGCCAAATTACCAATCTGGAACAATTCACCCTGTTGACACCTTGGGGGAAAATACAAGGAAGCAGCTGAAGGTAGGTAAAGAACAAAAGACTGTTGGTTAACTCACTGAAAAATTAACACAATGACAATTTTACCAGCGGGTGGCCTTGGCCCAGCTAAGAAATGGTTAACTTATGGAGTCGATCCGGACCTGGATCCAGGATTTATTTTGAAGGATACTTCAACAGCGTGAGACTGCGTTGTTCAGCCACAGCGGAAGTGCGCAGTTTTGGATTGCTCCGTTTCAGTTTGCAAAGCTAGACGTTTCATGCAACCAGGCAGAGCGAGCAACTCAGTTGCAAGAAAGATACATTTGTATTTAGTTTAAACACCTGGCTACACATTTTATTGCAGTGTAGCTTTACTTTTAAATGGATGAATTAACCACAGCTGCATGTAGCAGAGGTGGTGAAGGTGGATGAGTTTTAAATACCTGGGATCAACCATCCAAAGCAACGGACAGAGCACAAGAGAGGTGAAGAAGAGAGTGCAGGCAGGGTGGAGACGAGGGAAGGTTTACAAGACGGTAGTGAGACCTGCTATGATGTATGGTTTGGACATGTTCAGAGGAGGGATAGTGGACATATTGGACAAAGGATGTTAAAGATGGACCTGCCTGGCAGGAGCAGAAGAGGAAGACCACAGAGAAGGTTGATGGATGTCATGAAGGAGGACATGCAGAGGGAAGCATGAGGGCAGCGGATGCAGGGATAGGGTGAGATGGAGGCAGATGATCTTCACCTAAACTACACCTTCTTGCTGTTTTTCGGGTACCCTTTGCTGCGAGGCTTTCTCTGCCGCTCAGCTTTCTTTCGGTGCTTCCCATTCACTCAATCCATCACCGTGACCTTTGCAGCACCTTGCACGCTTCATAAAGCTGCCGCCCCCACCCCGCTGCTCAGCTGCCGCCTCTCAGACAGCAGCCGCCAAACGCGCGCACCTTCTAACCTCCACGAAAGCGCTCTCTGACACGTCACCTGCAAGCTAGCTCACCTGAACAGACTTGAAGCCCGCGTGTGATAATTCCGGTCAGCCTCGGTAACTGATCTGTGTAAAAAACACGACACGATTCGGCGCGTTAACCCCTGCACCTCCGCAGGCGCTGCCGCGTAACGGCTCGGCTTCAGCTGTGCTCGATCGCGCATCAGCAGACGCAGCCGACCTTTGCCTGTAATTAGGCTGTTTAAATGCACAGCTCTCCGTCTCCTGCGGCGCTGATCAGATTAGTGATGGCGGCTGCAGCCGTTTTATTTCTCAGCTAACATGATGTACTACGCGGTTTAATATCTCAACTGCGTCTCGCCCTGTATAACACACAAGATAGCTGCAGGTTACACAGCGTCACGGGAGCTGTCACACCCACGCACGAAGCCCCGCGTCTGCTCGGATTCATGGATAAACTCGACGACGGGGATTTTTCCACACCTAGAGAGCAAGATGCGATGACTCAGCACGCCTGCAGGAGCCTTTCTGACATCCCCTTCTAAATCCGTAGGCATCCATAACGGCTTCCACTCCTCTACGGAGGCTGCTGGAGTGCGTCTGTGGGAAGTTTTGCCCGTTCGCCCAGCAGAGCGCCTGTGATGTGGGATGAGAGGGCCTGGCTCACAGGCTCTGCTCCAGTTCATCCCAAAGGTGCTGGAATGGGGTGAAGGTCAGGACTTTACCAGCTTTACTGCCTTAGCTCTGAGTGTTTATGGGACGCTGCACTTTTACAAACAGGTTGACACCGTTTCATTCACTTATCTTTCATATCTACACCAATCAGGTACGACATCGTGACCACTGACACTGGATATCTCTCCATCGTGGCACCTGTCAGTGGCAACAAGTGAACAGTTTAGCCTCAAAGTTGACGTGCTGGAAGCAGGAAAAATGGGAAAGCGTAATGCTGCGTTCACACCTGACGAGATTCGCGCGGCGAAGTCGCCTCCGCCGACTCTGTTTGGCCGCGCGGCGAATTCGCCCCTATTCACGTGTCCAAAAGTGTGTTCATAGGAGCTACCGCCAACCTTTATTTATCGGCCTCATTGCTACATTATGGAAGACGTGGATGACGTTGAGAGAGTAGCCTGGATTTATTTGTTTTGGAGAGTTCCACAAAGGCGCCGGCAAGCGCGTCGCCGTGTTCAAACATCGTAGAGCTCGGGACGAGCACAAACGGCAACGATGAGCTTCTCCTCCATGTTGGTTTTGCACTCCACCTGCTGATCACATCATCAACACGTCACTACCAAAGCCGAGTTCCTGATTGGTTGATACGACGCGAATATTCGCCAAAGTTCAGAATTTTCAACTCTGGAAAATTTGCGTGGTGCTGCATAATTTTCGCCGTGCCGCACGAAACTTGCCGCCGCTCGTGAATTGCGCCGCGCCGGCCGCTCAAATCGCGCCGCGCGGGACCTCTTGCCGCGTGTTTACATTGACTTAACATTGAAACCGGCCGCCCCCGCCGTGCGAATCGCGTTCGGTGTGAACGCAGCATAAGGATTTTGAGCGAATTTGATAAGGGTCAACTTGTGATGGGTAGACAGATGGGTCAGAGCTCTGCAGCTCTTACGGGGTCTGCAGGGGTCAGTATCTATCAAAAGCGGTCCAAGGAAGGAACGGCGGTGAACCAGCGACGGGGTCACGGGCGACCAAGGCCCCACCGATGCACATGGAGCAGCAGGCGAAGGACCAATAGGATGTTAGGCAGGTGGTTATAATGTTATTCCTGATATTCCTGTATATATTTATACCTAATGAGAAATCTGTAACCCAAGCTGGGATCAATAAAGGATTCAGATTTTGATTCGTCAGTTTCCTCGCATTTTTAAGCGCACGTTGAAAACCATGCTGAGACAGGCTAACAGCTCTTTGGGAATCATCTTGTTGATGCAAAATAGTATTTCATTCCTGTCAAACTGTGTCATCTGTAGCATTTTTCACAGATTCAACTAAAGAAATGGGAACAAATGATGTGTTTTTGCAACAAGCCCATAACTACAATTTAAAACGGTTGTTTTGCTAAGTCGTCTGCTACGTGTCGACACAACAATGGTTCATTCCTTGTAGTGCCTTTTTTATGCTTGAATGATCCGTAGCTCAGTGAAAGTGAACCCTCTGAATGTCTTACAGTGTAATATTTATTCTGGAACAGCTAAGTTCTCTTTGATGAGAAGGTTAGTAGTGGACTTGTCATATTTCCTAAAAAGTGGCAATTTTTAATACAACAACAACAATAATAACAGTAGTAATAAATTTTAGAGCACACTTCTCTCTGCTTCGACTCAGACAATTTCATAAAACTGTCTATATAAAATACATCACATGAAATGAGTTAAATTAAGAAAAATAAAAAATTAATGTTATTAAATTAAAATAAAATAAATTAAAACGAAATGAATAAATACATTAAAATAAAATAAAAATATAAAATAAACAGATTAAAATAAAATAGGCTAATTAATGCAATTAAATTAAAATAAATGAAAATTTAAATTAAAATAAAATACATTAAAATAAAATAAAATAAATACATTAAAATAAAATAAAATTAAACAAATGCATTAAAATAAAATAAACCAAAGGAGAAAATACATTCAATTAAATTAAAAA